>JAHPZR010055849.1:0-7500 GCA_019787425.1 Platygyra sinensis | reverse complement strand
TAGTTACAATGATACCGGTTTGTAATTAATTTCGATCAACTTGTTTTATTTTTTACTTTGTTTTGTAGTTTTACACCTTACTGAAGTTATTTGTTTAAAGGCCGCCGATTTCCAGCGGAGCTGTAGTGTGTAGAATTAAAGTAAATAAAGTTAAACATGGCTTTTATTATCACACACTGTGGTCACTATTTATTTTCGATGTGGCTAAGAATCCAGAGTTCTCTCTGGAGGTCATGCTCTCTCAGTATTCTATTACTGATATGATCTGCTCGCGCAAAAGAGCAGATAATTTAATGTATTCCGGTAAGGAATGTATGGTTTGCAGGAGTTCGCGCTGTTAGTAATTAACAATTATTCCTCGAGCCCTCATGGGCTCTGAGTCAATAGCCAATTCGGCCTTCGGCCTCTAGGGCTATTGACTCAGAGCCCATGAGGGCTCGAGGAATAACTGTTTTAGTAAAATCCAACTAGTTGGTCAAAAAAATATCGAGACAAAACATCTTTCGCTAGTTAAATCCATTGTTTTGGTTTTCAAAGCCGGTGCTTTTCGCTACTAGTGGGCTATAACAAATAGCCTACTAGTAGCTCAACCAATCAGAACGCAGCATTGATAATAGACCACTAGTTGGATTTTGCTAATAAGGTATTATAGTATCACAGGCCTCCCAAACTCTAGATTCGTGGGATCGATCAAATATTAATTATTTATTTAGCTCTATTAACACGAGCAGGAGGTCTGTATGGGAGAATCTTGACCGAGGTCGTAAGCAGAGACCGAACGGCCGGTGGTGAGGTCTGTACACACGACCGAGGTCAAGATTCTCCGATACAGACCGACTTAGGTCGGTTAATAAGATGTTAATTATATTTCAAAAATGTAATTTCGTAATAATGTAACTGTTTGTATTAACTGTCATTTTGCCTGCGAACAGCGACGAGCCTAATTTAATTATTTAAAGTTTGTTCGTCCTGTTTACTAGTTTTCTTAGGCCCTTTTTGTCATTTACAAAGTAATGTTAGATGAAAATAGTCAATGATTTAGCATTTTAGTTGCAACTTTTTCAACTGCAAAGCATTACCGATCTAGATGCCAGTCTAGATAGGAAAATCTAAACCGCGGTCAATATCAATTTCAGCCAAATTAAATTGGTGAATTTTGTAGTTCCTAGTCCTTGTGAGACAGAGCCATATAATAAATACGCGTATCTAGAAAGACGTGTTGCCTAAAGTGCGCGGTAGTTTGTTTGACTTCTGGTTGAGAGTTTGGGTGCTCTACAAGGCATCGTATGGATGTTTAAAATAACAATGAATAAAATCGCGCGCGATGAAATAGAATGTTTACCTTTTCGGATAAAATAATCACAGGTTATTTCAAGGTTGGTGAGGGCGAATGAGTTTTATTCACAAGTTGTGTAAAACTACAAGCAGCGAGTGAGTTTGTTTCACATAACAAGTAAATAAAAATCGTGCAATCGAACTAACACTGAAATATAACTTATTTCTTATCTTTATTTTCTTTCAATAAAAAACAAGCGCGGTGAAGCCGCCTCGCAGTTCGAGAGTAGCACTAAAATGGCTTCCTTCTAGAACACCAAATTATCAAGCAAAAATTCCGTTAAAATCCTGAAAATATGTCGAAACAGTTATACGAAAGTTCAACATTTGAAATACATACCGTTTTAGATCCCTTTGCTTTGACTAAACGCTTTCCGAGTTGGACGTGTTTCATTGGCAAAGTACACAGCATTTTTTTCCTCAAATGGCGCTTAAAGCTAGCGAAGAATGCCTTTAAGGAATTAAGCTCGTATTCCGTTTTATCTTTCTTTTTGGCAAACCATTATTACGAACGCGCTGAAGAAACTTGTTCATTTGCCTTGGCCGCCTTTTAAAACAAGAAATTATCGTAACAGCGCAATACCGTGTTGTCGGTCTTTTCGTCCCCACCCCCACCCCCCCGCCCGCTCCGCTCGCTGGGAGGCTGTCGCAGGCTTGCAAACTCGTTCCTTCAAAATCGCGTCAAATCACAACACACGGGAATCTGCCACATATGTTGTAGTGTCACGTAAACAAATCATCTTTTTATTGGTTGACAGTTTACCAACACGCTTGCCAATTGTCTCACACGTCAGGTACAAGTTTCCAAAAACGAAAAGTTGGTAAAAAGTTGGCGAGAACAGAGGCTAGTTCTGTTTCTCGCTAAACTGTTTGCCAACCTGTTCTCCGACTGCTTTTGTGCCGTTCACACAAACCAACTTGAGTTGCGAACTTTAGTTACCCGTGTGAAGCTCGCTTTATAAAACCACCGCAGAAACAATAGGGACCTTACGCAAACCACGACGGCAACGGCAACGAGAACGTCACCAAACAAAAAGGGTCTAAATGAGCACAGCAATATCTGTGCACGTGCGTTCTAATTCTCGGTACATTTCATTTCTTTGCCGCCATCTGCCGATCGACAACATCAAATGACCAATGTCCAAGGTTTTTGAGAGCAAGACGAACTACCGCTCATTTTTCGTATTTCTATTTCAACTGAACGCATGCGCAGCTTATTCAGCATGGGCAAGTGTTAAACACCGACTAACACGCTGAATACGATCTTTATGATCGTCGTCTTCTCCGTCACCGTCGTACATGGCGTTACGGTCCTTGATGTAGCTTAGGACCCAGTCAACCCGGGATATCGGGTCGTTTTTGAATCTGCAACTCTTTCTTTCCGGATTCAAAATTTCTACGTCCACATGTTATTGTTGCGGATTTATTATTTTCCAATTAGAGAGCGGATTAATAAAATATGCGGTTTCGCCGGATGTGTGTGGATGGAAGATGCATCGAAAGAAAAAAGTAGTGGACTCAAAAATAGTCGGATTCGTGTAAAGTAAAATAAGTAAGTAAAAGCTTTTATATAGGTGTCGATGTATTGGGTTACTTAACTAATTGGGGACACAGAAATTAAAATTATTTACAAATAAGAAAGATAAAAAGGAATTACGAGCTTAATTCCTTAAAGGCATTCTTCGCTAGCTTTAGGCGCCATTAGGAAGAAAAAATGCTGTGTACTTTGCCAATGAAACACGTCCAAACTCGGAAAGCGCGTTTAGTCCACAGCAAAGAGGGATCTAAAGACGGTATGTATTTCAAATGTTGAACTTTCGTAATAACTGTTTCGACATATTTTCAGGATTTAAACGGAAATTTTTGCTCTTGATAATTTGGTGTTCTAGAAAGGAAGCATTTTAGGGACTACTCTCTGAACTGCGAGGGCGGCTTCAACCTTTTTTTTTTTTTTTTTTTTTGCCCGCGCTTGTTTTTTATTGAAAGAAAATAAAGATAAGAAATAAGTTATATTTTCAGTGTTAGTTCGGATGGCACGATTTTTATTTACTTTGTTATGTGAACACAAACTCACTTCGCTGCTTGGTAGTTTTACAACAACTTGTGAAATAAAACTCATATCGCCCTCACCAACCTTGAAATAAAACCTGTGAATATTTTATATCCGAAAAGGTAACATTCTATTTCATCGCGGCGATTTATTTCATTGTTATTTAAAACATCCATACGAAGCCTGTGTAGAGGGGCCACCCCCAAAAACTTCCACCTCAACCAGAAGTCCAAACAAACTACCGCGCACTTTAGGCAACACGTCCTTTCCTAGATACGCGTATTTATTATATGGCTACTGTCTCACAAGGACTAGGAAACTACAAATTCACCAATTTAATTGGCTGAAGATCGATATTGACCGCCGGTTTAGAATTTCCTATCTAGACTGGGCATCTAGATCGTTTACTGCTAAAATATATCGACAGTTGTAAAACTAAGTTGCAAAACTAAAATTGCTAAAGTCATTGACTATTTTCATCTACCTTAATTACTGTAAATGACAAAAAGGGCCTAGAGAAAACTAGTCAAAACAGGACGACGAACAAACTTTAAAATAATTCAATTAGGCTCGTCGACTGTTCGCAGGCAAAATGACAGTATATACAAACCAGTTACACACATATATAATACGAAATCTAACATTTTTGAAATATCTGCTCCCTTTCCTCATAATTAACATCTGTATTAACCGACCTAAAGTCGGTCTGTAATCTGGGAGAATCTTGACCTCGGTCGTTGGTGGTACAGACTCTCACCGACCGGCCGTTCGGTCTCTGGCTTACGACCTCGGTCAAGATCCTCTGCCCATACAGACCGTCCTGCTCGGTTAATAAGAGCTAAAATAAATAATTCAATATTTGAACTCGATCCCACGAAATCTAGAGTTTGGGAGGTCCTGTGATACTATAATACCTTATTAGCAAAATCCAACTAGTGGTCTATTATCAATGCTGCGTTCTGATTGGTTGAGCTACTAGTAGGCTATTTGTTATAGCCCACTAGTAGCGAAAAAGCACGGCTTTGAAAACCAAAACAATGGATTTAACTAGCGAAAGATGTTTTGTCTTGATATTTTTTTTGACACAACTAGTTGGATTGTACTAAAACAAGTTATTCCTCGAGCCCTCCATGGGACCGCTGAGATCAATAGCCCCCGAGGCCGAAGGCCGAATGGGCTGAATGACTCAGAGCCCATGAGGGCTCGAGGAATAATTGTAAGTACTAACAGGACGCGAACACTCCTGCAAACCATACATTCCTTACCGAATAACATGAAATTATCCGGCTCTTTGTGCGCGAGCAGATCATATCAGTAATAGAATCCTGAGAGAGGCATGACCTCCAGATGAGACCTGTGGTATTCTTAGCCCCATCGAAAATAAATCGTGACCACACAGCGTAGTGATAATAAAAAGCCATGTGTTAACCTTTATTTACTTTAATTCCTACCACACTACAAAAGCTCCCGCGCTGGAAATTCGGCGGCCTTTAACACAGAATAACGTCAGTAAGGTGTTAAAAAACTGCAAAACGAAAGTAAAAAATAAAAAACAAGTTTGCAATCCGAAAAATTAAATTACAAACCGGCTATCATGTGTAACTAACAATTAAAAGAATACAATGAACATCTGCCGCAAAGTGTACTGATCACTAGTAAAATGGGCGGCCTGAAAAAAAGTAGTGTTCTGTCAGGTGGTAGGCTTTTCCAAGGAATAACCTAGGACTCATTGAGTGTTTACATCGAATAAATCGAAGGTTAAAAAAGTTTATATAATAGGCACCTTAAGATACCCCACTGATTTTGTAACTGTAGCCACGGGTACGGCTAGCGCCAGTTAAATATGAATTCATGTAATTTCTTTTATGTAGACGGCACCCGTGCGCTGTCCTTCCCCGTAAAAGCTGACACGTTTTCCCGGGTGTAAGCAGTGGTCTACACGTGAGTTGCGCTCCGGGTAAAAATGGAGAAACGGGTAAGTTTTTATGGTCTTTGTCGTTGCTTATTCGACTAGAATCGTATCCAAATTCTTCCAATAAACCCCACTGGTTTTTTCTGATTTTGAAGCGTTTTGGGACACACGAAAAAGTTTTCTTGAGGTAACAAAAATGTGGAGAACAGTTTTGCCTCGTCAAATAAACGTTGCTGCTTTCCAAACACCGCGATGACTGAGGTGTAGTCCCTCTTCGCCAAAGTTAACAGCCGAGACGGACACATTTCCAATCAGATTTAAAATGCCAATCAGGCCATAAACCACACACTAAAAAAATACCTAAAATTCAAATTAAATACTTCAATGTTGACTTGATAAAGATACTTCGTATGAACTAAAAACTTTTGTGATAGAAGTAACACGAGGCTTCTCCCATTTTTTTGAGTCGAAGACATATTTGAAGTGTTTTCCGTTAACCAAAATAGAAAGGAATTAAATCTGATAGAAAAACATTTTTCGGGCCAGTTTTCAAAGACGATGTATCAGATCATGGCATACGAAACAAGATATAGCCCTAGCATTGTTTCGTGCCGATCGTACCTAGTGCACCGGGTGTATCTCAAGTTTGATTGGTTTTCCCGTGATAGCACGAGCTACCGGTAGGGTAATCTACCGTACCCGCTACCGCACCCGAAACCGGGGTATCTTAAGTCGTCTTAATAACTCAGTTAGTCTTGCATTTTGATTGGTTCTCGCCTATGATCTATTAGAGGACAGATGCACGATTGACGTCATCATTACAAAGTTTTTCCCTCTGCCGTTTTAAAATGGCGGAAAGTTTTCAGAATAAGGATAATATTTTACGTGACTGGGCAAAAGATAAGATAATAAAAAGTCTTGCCGAGGCATTCAACAGGTTCGAGAAGCCAGAAAACGAAAGATAAAGCCGTTTCTTTTAGAAAATGATACAGAAATAATTTTCGAGCAGTCTCAGTGGCAGTCAGCGAGACTAAACCACGCACAAACTTGGTCTTGGTAAGCCGAAAACCATTGCTTTATCTCGAACTTAACAAACCCAGTAACCAAAATGTTTCTGAGATTAATTTATTTAAAAAATTCAACTCTTCCCAATGTCAAAACAAATGTTGACACACTGATTGAATGTCAGGAATGAAACATCAAAACATCACTTCTTAAAATCAGTAAAATAAATCAGTGAATAATACCCACATAACCTTGCTTTTCGATGCGAATGGTCCCGTCCGTTTCATGCAAAGCAACGAGCAAAGTATAGCTAACCACAGCTCATGGTTAACAGTATCGCAGCTAAAATGTGTCTCCGACTCTATATCAAGCTGATTTGAGAATCACCAACCACAGAAGACAGAAATTTCCACCGTCATTTACGCTCCTTTCATTCAAAACTCGAATCAAATGGCCTCTAGGTTGACCGCAACCACAAGTTTTCCTAGGGTATTTTTTCAACTCCTGTAATTTTCAAGGCAACGTCCAAGCTTTTCGGCTCACAGGGCTGCTCCGATGACAAAAACTGACTTGATTTTTCCAGCATTTTCTTCAAGATTTGTAGATTTCGCAGTTCAATTCTGCTTTTGCTGTAAGTTTTCATTCCAGGGCGCTGGTCAGGTTTGACAGTGGCGTGAGTTTTCTCGACCAATCACAATTCTTTGCTACGCATAGTAACCAATGAAATTGCTTCATTTTGTATAGATCATAGATCACGTCAAATGGCTTTTTTGTGTGTGTTCGCGAAAGTGGGCAAAAGCTGGGCGGGCAAGGGCGGCTTTCGCGTTATGTTGAAATATTTTGAAATAAAAAAGGCTTTTCGTTATTGTATAAAACAAATAGATTCCATGTTGCTGTGCGTCTGATTCAGTCATAGATCACAGAAGACGCCAAAATGCGGTAAGAACATCAGTGACACACTCGGCTACGCCTCGTGTGCCACTTTTTTGTTCTTACCACATTTTGACGTCAACTGTGATCTATTACTGAACAGACGCACGGTAACATAGAATCTTTTGTTAAATTTATCAACAGACTATTAATTTCACTATTTAAAGTCGATCGTAGCATTTTGTAGACTCGAAAAATAACCGATAAAGTCATGAAAAAAAGCACAATTACGGAAAGGTCGCATTTCTCACCTTAGAGGAAAAGTATA
>JAHPZR010055848.1:12500-20264 GCA_019787425.1 Platygyra sinensis | reverse complement strand
AGGATAAGGATAAGGATAAGGATAAGGATAAGGATAAGGATAAGGATAAGGATAAGGATAAGGATAAGGATAAGGATAAGGATAAGGATAAGGATAAGGATAAGGATAAGGATAAGGATAAGGATAAGGATAAGGATAAGGATAAGGATAAGGATAAGGATAAGGATAAGGATAAGGATAAGGATAAGGATAAGGATAAGGATAAGGATAAGGATAAGGATAAGGATAAGGATAAGGATAAGGATAAGGATAAGGATAAGGATAAGGATAAGGATAAGGATAAGGATAAGGATAAGGATAAGAGAATAAGGATAAGGATAAGGATGAAGGATAAGGATAAGGATAAGGATAAGGATAAGGATAAGGATAAGGATAAGGATAAGGATAAGGATAAGGATAAGGATAAGGATAAGGATAAGGATAAGGATAAGGATAAGGATAAGGATAAGGATAAGGATAAGGATAAGGATAAGGATAAGGATAAGGATAAGGATAAGGATAAGGATAAGGATAAGGATAAGGATAAGGATAAGGATAAGGATAAGGATAAGGATAAGGATAAGGATAAGGATAAGGATAAGGATAAGGATAAGGATAAGGATAAGGATAAGGATAAGGATAAGGATAAGGATAAGGATAAGGATAAGGATAAGGATAAGGATAAGGATAAGGATAAGGATAAGGATAAGGATAAGGATAAGGATAAGGATAAGGATAAGGATAAGGATAAGGATAAGGATAAGATAAGGATAAGGATAAGGATAAGGATAAGGATAAGGATAAGGATAAGGATAAGGATAAGGATAAGGATAAGGATAAGGATAAGGATAAGGATAAGGATAAGGATAAGGATAAGGATAAGGATAAGGATAAGATAAGGATAAGGATAAGGATAAGGATAAGGATAAGGATAAGGATAAGGATAAGGATAAGGATAAGGATAAGGATAAGGATAAGGATAAGATAAGGATAAGGATAAGGATAAGGATAAGGATAAGGATAAGGATAAGGATAAGGATAAGGATAAGGATAAGGATAAGATAAGGATAAGGATAAGGATAAGGATAAGATAAGGATAAGGATAAGGATAAGGATAAGGATAAGGATAAGGATAAGGATAAGAGATAAGGATAAGGATAAGGATAAGGATAAGGATAAGGATAAGGATAAGGATAAGGATAAGGATAAGGATAAGGATAAGGATAAGGATAAGGATAAGGATAAGGATAAGGATAAGGATAAGGATAAGGATAAGGATAAGGATAAGGATAAGGATAAGGATAAGGATAAGGATAAGGATAAGGATAAGGATAAGGATAAGGATAAGGATAAGGATAAGGATAAGGATAAGGATAAGGAATAAGGATAAGGATAAGGATAAGGATAAGGATAAGGATAAGGATAAGGATAAGGATAAGGATAAGGATAAGGATAAGGATAAGGATAAGGATAAGGATAAGGATAAGGATAAGGATAAGGATAAGGATAGGATAAGGATAAGATAAGGATAAGGATAAGGATAAGAGATAAGGATAAGGATAAGGATAAGGATAAGGATAAGGATGAGGATAAGATAAGGATAAGGATAAGAGATAAGGATAAGGATAAGGATAAGGATAAGGATAAGGATAAGGATAAGGATAAGGATAAGGATAAGGATAAGGATAAGGATAAGGATAAGGAGAACGATAAGGATAAGGATAAGGATAAGGATAACGATAACGATAACGATAAGGATAACGATAAGGATAACAATAAGGATAACGATAAGGATAACGATAAGGATAACGATCACGATCACGATAACGATAACGATAACGATAACGATAACGATAACGATAACGATAACGCTAACGCTAACGATAACGATAACGCTAACGCTAACGATAACGATAACGATAATGATAATAATAATGATAATGGTTTCCAGGTTGAATAAGTAAGGTGTGGGCTCTTTGCGACGAACATAAAGAAATGTCAATAAGCGAGCAGATTTATTTAGGTGCACTAATTAGACTTATGTTGATCAGGCTCAAGGTATGAACTACAATTCTAATTATTATGTATTATTTTCTCTTAGTTCCTGCTTTACCATGGACCTATCTGCCAAATGCTTTACGAGTTAAGAATTTACTTAAGCAATACGTAGTTTGAATGATTTATAAAAAGAAAAGGCATGTTTCGTACTGGTGTTTGTATAATTTATTTATTTATTTTTTTTTTTTTAACTAAATATTCTATTCTTTTCTTACTTCATTTTAGGACCTGCTAACTGGGCAGGTATATGCAGCTACAATACTAAATATGCCAACGTTTTGGACGCACTCAATCATGAAGATGGCCTCGTTGTTCTTGGTGTCGTGATACAGGTAACTCAGATTAAAAGTAATTAAGTATTTCGAAAACAACTTAAACGCAGCAAATGCTTTGCTTTGCCGCTGAAACGTTTAGGTGCACAAGTTGCAATCTACTGCAAGCAAACTGAAATTAAATTTTTATGCTCAAACAATTTTATTCCTAGCCCTAGATGCGGGTATTGGACGACCACTTCGTTTTTGAAAATAAGTAAATGATCAAATCAATCTTCTATTATCGTAGCATGCTATTTGTCACTAAACTAACTTTTTGTTCACTTATCTGCGCATGCATGCTTTCCATTCACGATTGATCATTGGCGCGATTCTTATTAGGGGAAGACGGTAAATTAATGTATATTGTTTATTTTATTTTATTTACTTATTATCAATTTATTGTTTTTTTTTTTGCTCTTACTTTTTCAGGTCGGAGGCAGAGATAGCACGGCATTTTCATTTTTAGAAAGTGCCCGAAACTTAACTTCGAGTTGTAAGTGATGATTTCTGCGCATATTATAATAGTTTTTTATACCATTTTTCACATGATACTATTTACTCCATTTAGTTATATGTTAATGTATTGGCTGGATTTTACCATTTTTTTACAGACACTTCTATCGGTGACATTCCAGCCTTTAGATTTGACAGAATGTTGCCTGCAAATAAATATATGTTATTTGCCGGCTGGGATGTCCGTATAGTGCAAAACTGTGACCGAGGTCTTGAAAATGCTGCCCGAGGCCGCAGGCCGAGAACAGCATTTTCAAGCCCGAGGTCACAGTTTTTCACTATATGGACCGACTCTAAGCCGGCAAATAACTTATTTATTTTTTTTTCCTGCGATAATTTGGCTTACAATTGGGTTTACACAACTTTGTTATTGAATTGGTTTACGTGCCGTCTACAAACCATCGTAAGAAATCTAACGAACGAAAGATCGACGAGAACCGCTAGTTCATTCACGAAACCTAGCTGAACATGACAATTTCACCCGCGCTGTTTCCCACCGTTACCGTGACCGTGGTCAGAGATAGGAAAATCCGGACCGCACTAAGAACCAATCAGATTGCAGGATTCGTTACTGTGCCCTCTTGAAAAAAAATAAAACCAAGTACTTCCAGTATAGTGGCTCCCTCATGCACAGAGAGTGTCACGTGGACGGTTTTTAGGGATGCTGTCAACATATCTCAGTATCAGGTACACTACTGATTTCTGAACATATGTCTTTTAAAAGCTTCTTCGAAGCGTTGTGTTTTGAATCTTTTTGCCATAATATAAGAATAGCGATTGTCTCGATAGATGGGTGTTTTCCCCTAACTTTGGGTCTCTTTTTCTCAGATGAACCTTTTGCGTCAACTCCGGAAGACTTACACCACGACAAGTGTGGGCAATTTCCGTTCCGTACAGCCACTTTACGACCGAGTCATCAGATCTAGTTTCGAAGTTGCCGAGATGATTAACACTACTTCGACATTTTCCAATACCGATAGAAGGGGCACTACCACTTCCACCATAACTGACAAAAAAGGGTCCTCTTCAATCCCTTCAACAGTTGCTTCTTACAAATGCAGAGGAATCACCCCCAGCTCCAACTGTCGAATTGACCTTGGATCATCAGCAGTTGGGATGACCACCGGCCTGTCTTTGTGGATGTTGTTTGCTGCCCTGACAGCTCTCATGCATTGTACATTAGAACGACTTTTCAGTGACATTATTGCAGTTTCCCATCTCATTATCTTGGAGCAAAGTCATGTAAGAAATGGTAACTTCTTGAAAATTGGCGGTAATCTGTAACCTGTGTCAGGCTATATTCTCGTTTCACCTTAAACTTCACCTTATAATTAGGTGCACTTGATCACAGGCCTCAGTAGTCCACCCGGAGTGGCAAACAGAATAGAAAGCGGTTTTGGTTCTGCACTCCGCTTCTGGCTAGCAGTTTAGATGGCTCCTAATCCATGTAGCACTCTTTGGCTGCAACTCGGCGAGCCAGAAGTAAAGTAAAACCAACAGGTTTTGGTAATTGCGTTTTCCTGCGCATGATGGAGCCTGTAATTAAGGTTTTATTTCGAGTTCTGGTGCCTTTTTAGTTCATTCACGCGTTTAGTAGAGTTAGTGGAAGAAAAAACCGAATACCACCAAAAAAATGGAAAAGAAAACAAAAAAAAAAAAGAAAAGAAAAACAAAGTGTTAGCACCTAAACAATTCACCTTCAAATTAATTAAAATCGGTAAGGCACCTCATGTTATGCTGTATGTATATCAAAGAAAAAAATGAAATAAAGAAGCTTAAGATAAATGTCAACTTTGTCTTTCTAAATAGTGCTTGTCTGTAAGTAAATGGTTGTAGTCAGCTGGTTCATTTGAAAGAGTTAAGTCACTCTAAGGAGTCACCTCAACCTTTAGAAGAACAGATAGAAAAGCCAAACACAAGCACGGTGGGCCAAATAAAAAAAAAAAAAAAGGTTTAAAGGACTGCATCCAAGTAAACTTTTAAATCAGATCAAGGCCCGTTTTTTCTTCTTCTTCTCCTTCTTCTTCTTTTTTTTTTTTTTTTTTTCTTTTTTCTTAACTGTTGGTCTTAACTTGTAGATAGATCGCAATAACAACGCTCGGGACTCATCTGCATGTAATTTGTTATTGGTGATGGTTTTGTCTGTAATAGCCCTTCTATGTCCTTATCAGGGAAATTTGGTAACCCTAGAAAACTAGTTATCACGTGATTGTCTAAAGAACCAGATGCACCCACGTAAACCAGTTGCACAAATTTAATTACAGCCTCTTTAGGCCTTAAAATGGAAGGATCCAGAGAAACACCATTCAAGAAACAAAATTTAGGCCTGAACGGGATTCTAATCCATGACCTCTACGACACCGATCCAGTGCTCAACCAACTGAACTATCAAGCCAATTGGGAGCAGGTCACATTGTGAGCTCGTAATATACCCGTAGATGACGACGAATGGAAATGAAAATCTCTTTATATTTCACAGATCAATTCATGCCTTTGGCTGTTAGAGTGGAAAGTACTAAGAAAGTCTACTCAGACAACATTTTATTTAACGATTTTATTTATTTGCTTCAAGCAGTGAAATAAATATTAACATGCACATATGTCAGATCTGTCAGTACTGTTCAACTCAAAGCAGGTAAAACCTGAATGCAAACATGAGGTCCAAAGATAACAACTACTTTGACTATTTTTGGCTTGGTGAACATGAGTTACAGGTAGCTAAGCTTGGTCACCTCTTTAAGTGTTTGTTAACCGTAAGTTATTTCTTATAACACTGGAAGCCAACTAAGAAAATAAAGAGGAAAACTGACAGTCAGTGTTACAGCTTCTCAGGAGAAAAAAAAACTATTTAAAACCATCATCAGTGATGAAGAATGCTAGAATAGCAAAAGTCTCTAAAAGGACGTTTTCTTTTCTACTATAGAACGACACTTGAAAAACACAAGCTGTCAGTTATAAGACTGACAAACGTCTAAACTAGCAGAGAAAAAAAAAACTCTTGATCAATTCTTAAAAGCGGAATAAAAACTAACTTCCACCGTGTAAAACGCTACACAAGTACAGGCAAAAAGCATTAAATAACCTTTTATTTACTGCTACAGTACTACGGTTTAAAAACGATCTTTAATAATTACTGCAACCAAACTAAGGCCTATTTATTGTTCAGGAAGCTGAAAATTACTTTTCCTTCAGCTTAGAAACACCGCTATATGGTTGCACTTCAATTATCTCAACTGTACCGACAACCCTTGGATTAACCTTGGATGATTTTCTTGCAGGGTTTGGATCGTATACAGCTGGGGAAACCACACTTAGCCTTCTTTTGAATCGCTCTTTGAACTGCAGGTTTAATAAAATAACATAATTAATTGAAAACATTTTGATGTATTTTGCGGTTGGCTATCCGGAAACTGGTAACATTCCTTCCTAGTTTCCAGGGGTCGAAACTACTCTAGACTCGTTACTGAACCCAAGGCGAGTGCAATTACTCTCACTCACTTTATTCATTCCAAGCGACTCAAGTGGTTTTTTCCAGGAACGCTGGAAAATACAGTCAAAGGAGATCTTTTACATAAAGAAAACAAAATGAAGCTAATTTTTCGAGGTCCAGCGAAATTTGAGTTCTCACGGTCCTCCTCTGAACACCACGACATTACATCAGAACCGTCCCGCGACAATAGCGTTATCATGTGTTATTAGTCGATACTTAATACTATGAATCAGAATGCTCTCACCTGGTTGTTTCTTGCACAGTGCAGGAGAAAAATAAACATTCCCTTAAAAAAAAGTGATAACAAAAAATAAGCAAATTATCATGTATACATCGCATTTATGTAAGCCAACATTGAAATCTTTTTGATATAAATATCAAGCAAACAACTTATGTTCAGAGGCCCTTGATAGACCTGTAATCAATTGTTATTAAATACTGAATGAAACCACTAAGATTTATAATTGCGAAAAATAATAATTTCTAATTTAAAAACAACAAAAACGGCGCAATTACACATAGGTCTAGAAAGCCGCGAAAGCGCTTTTTAAACAAACCAATAAAAATGCCCTATGCCCTTAGGGGTTGAGAAGGCAGCAGAACTGCCGGTTTAAATTGACAGAAATAATTCACCTGAGTAGAGTTGAGGAACGTAAAAATGTAGACGAAAGCTTTGTGCAATGGCATCAGAAGACCAAACAACCACGTGATCCCAAGTAAAGGACTCATTACCAGGCATGCTTTGAAGCCACGTCTGCCAAACACATAATAGCAATGACAGTAAGTTAATGGAATATAGACAGTTCACAAATCATCGATATCCCTTTATTAAATTGGTGATATAACAAAGCTGGAACATAAGAAAGCTAGGAAAAACATTATCCAATCTTCCTCTCACTCGAGTTACTCATTCAATAAATTGATCACTAAAGAAAAAATTCTTTCATAAATTTTCAGTGTATATCAGAAAAAGATGATAGAAGCACGGGTTGTATCAAGGGTAGCTGGTCCAAATCATGTTGTGAGACTTTACAGGGCTCAGTCACGGTTAAACGGTTTGAAAAGTTTAGCTAAACTTTTCAAATTTGTTGTTTGCAATCCGTGTCAATCTTCTCCATCTTTAACCATCCTTGTTCCTTTATGGTTTATTATTATCCCTTTGATGTTGTTCTATCTTTACAAAGTGTTATTTTCAGGTTTTCTTCAATTTAACGGTAATTTTGTCGATGCTCAAAATAACTCAAAATACCGTGACTGCGCCCCTTTAACAAGCTAGTGTTTTTTTTTTTTTTTTGGTATATGTCCTTCTTACCGTATCTGGTGAACATTATTGTCTCCTGCCCTTGGCTGCATTATGGTGATTTCCTTTACGACCCGAACTAATATCAACAAGATGAACTAAGGAAAGTA
>JAHPZR010055848.1:0-2500 GCA_019787425.1 Platygyra sinensis | reverse complement strand
CCATCCGTCATGATCAGGGCTGCTTGCAAGGAAACAGTTAACAACGTGTTATGTCATCTTACTATAGCGTATATCCACAAAAGGAAAAAAAAAGATATAACATGATATTATCACTTGGTTCCTTCCTCTGTCGGCAGAATAAGTGAACTTATCGCTCATACCTGGACAACCTCAACTCTTGCACTGAACCCGTTTTGGCACTAAGAATAGACTTCAGTAAAATAGGCCATCGATGTCTAGAAACAATCCACCACCTAAATCTTTTTATGTAAGATTGAAACTTGATCTCCACCTTTTTTTCGCTGAAGCCACTCCAAAACACACAAGGTCCCGTACCCTCTTCAACCTGGTGAGAAAAGATTTTTAACTTTTATAACTTTTTCAACTATGTGAGCACAGAACGACCATAGAGTTTTTATTGTGGTTACCTTAAGGTGCTAGAAATTTATCGTGACGTTTTCTTTTAATTTCTCCGGCTTTGGATCCATCGAGACTGCCACTATAATGGTATTTAGTCGCCTACATAGGATATAGAGACGAAAAGTTCAGTTAGCTAATTGAGTTCTCGTTGTGTTGAAGGTAGCAGGTTCGAGTCCCGACCTACTGTAAGTAAAAATATGGATAGCATAAAACCTAACGCACGTGACTTTTGGCAACGCTTCGTTTAAAAGCTGTCAAAGCTATTGATGAATCAAGTTATACACACACCTCTTTTGCAGATACTATGGGTGCGTTTCTTTAAGAAAATTCAGAATTTGATTCTTTAATCCAAAAGAAACTGAAAACGGATTCTGCGTTTCTTTACAAAACAGATCAATCCAAAGAATCCACTCCGCAAGTGGATTCTTCGGTCCCTTTGATGCATCATGATCCTAGGGATCTTGAATTGAACTGGTTAGTAAAGAAAGAAAAATCCGTTTTCAGAGTCTTTCGAAATCCAATCTTGCATTTTCTTGAAGAAACGCACCCTTTGTTTCATAACCTTCTTTATGGATGATCATGATTGGTGAAAGTTTACGGGTGATCAACCGACAGACTGACTGCTCGTTTGCATAAATCTGATTACTTGTACAACACCCTCTATCTACGTTATCGCTCGTTATAAAGGAGCATTTAGCAAAACCCTAGAACGGGAAGAGCTTTAACATATGTTTAGATAGGCAATTTTGTAACTCATTGCAACTTTTGTCGCTCCAAAATTGTAAGTTCGCCATGAGCAGGTTTGAGCCCCTTGATAGGTGTTTTAGTGAGAGTAAACTCTTCCACTTGAAGAGAGTTCAGTTCTAGTTTAGTTGTGAAAATATAATATCTCTCGTACAGATATTACAGGAGGAACGTCAAACGAACAGAAGCTCAGAGGAAAATAAGAGAAACCTCGCAAAGCAGTTCAAGGGGACTTTCGCTGTTATGCTGCAATATATTACAAGCTCCACCTTTTGTCTTCTCTGAACACCGGGAAGAGCGTCTTCCTTTACATCCATTTGGTACATGTGCAAGTCGTTTACAAAAACAAAAGAGAGAGCAAAATCATTTCGAGAGTAAAACACACCTGCTTTATAGTTACCGTTTTTGTAGGTTGAAGCCCAGTCGCAGCGAGTCGGGGCGATAAATCGCATTAAAAAGGCGAAATTGCTTTACACGTGCGTTTTTGAAGGTGTAATTTCTACTCTTTAACTTGTTACCTGGAGTTGTCATTTCCATCTCTATTGGAGTGATTAGCCACATATAACTCATGCAGATCTTTGTACGCAACAGCAACTACGACCGTTTCTAGATTAAAACAAATAGAACATTACATTACATTACATTATAAAATTGGGTGATAGTGACTATCTTGGTACAGGATAGTTAAAATGTAGTGACCTGTTGAAACTGAATTAAGCCACATAAAACAACCAGAAATAGAATTTCATCATATCTTGAGCAAAAGCAAATATAATATATATAAAAGTATAAAGATAAACTAAACAGAAACGCTCTAATAGGTTAAGGAAGGAAATAATCAAATAAAGCAGTGGTTTTTAAGAAACGTTTACTACACAAACCATTGTCGTCTAGATTAGTTGAGGGAATTGTGATAGAGGTTTGTCTTTCAGATTCTTTAGAAAGAAAGCCGGTCACATTTTGACTGGATCTCCGCCAGATAGCTGAAGCTGTAAGACAAGATGAACATCAAGACATTCACTGACTGTTATACCACAAAATGCATATACATACAGCATATACGTTAAAAAAAAAAAAACAACAACAACAACAACAAAAAACAGTTTGAATAGTAATCATTCCTATCATTAAGTGCATCTTGCTTGAATGTTTGAACGAAATATATCTGGCATCAATCAAATGATTAATTGACTGATTGATTGATTGATTGATTGATTGGTTGATTGATTGATTGATTGATTGATTGATTGATTGTCGGATTGACCATGATTGATTGAAGCTGTTAGGCTTGTTGTTTCATGTGCTGGTATTTTTTGCAGAAAAAAAAGTTCAATAG
>JAHPZR010055846.1:12500-17500 GCA_019787425.1 Platygyra sinensis | reverse complement strand
CCCTCTCCTTTAAGATTTAGTTGTTACTTCTATTCTCAGCTGTCACGTCTGAGAATGTCGAAACATTCGAAAAGTCAGGAAAAAAGATGTAGCTTTTTTCGAACAATGCGTTTTATTGTCATGTTTATTGCCACGTTCGAAAGACCTTTTTAGCTTGGGTGGTTTGTTTTCCCATTTCAGATCACGTGATAGTGTGTAGAGAATTATTCTTTTATCTATCTAAAAAAAATTATATTCATATACACGGGACTATTTAAAAATTTGGAAGCAATATTTCTCAAGGGTATCATCACATGGTCTAAAATGAGGCAACAAACCATCCAAGCTAAAGAGGTCTATTGGTTCTGGTATTTAGTCTTCTGATATATTTGGTTTAGGAACTGCTGGAGATAACCTGGCTTATCACAATGCCCATAAATTCTCTACAAAAGATCAGGATAACGACGGAGTATCTTCAATTAACTGTGCTACGGAAGAGGGAGTACTGGGAGCCTGGTGGTATGATAACTGCAGACATAGCAACCTGAATGGTGTCTATAAGAACGGAGCGGCCAATGGAACTTTGATATGGGGTGGCATTCTCAACATTAAGAGAGCTGAAATGAAGCTCAGACCGATAGATTTTTAGAATCGGCGCTTGATACGATCTCTTCTACTTCTTAATGCAATTGCCTAACTCAAAATCTAATAGTTAACACAAGTGCATATAGGTGGTAACAGCTTGTCAAGATTTAGGTTCAACTATGTTATGTAAAAGAATTTAAAATATTGCAAGTTGTGATTTTGAAAAAAAATTCGAGGGTCACCTTTGAGAGGACTGCCGGCCGTGTTTACCTGGAAATAAATCTAACACATCTGTTGGAAAGAAGGGAGGGAGCACTCAACATAGTTTAATACTCATTTAATATACCATTTTTGACAAAAAGAAAAAAACCTTTGGTACGCACCTTCCACAGTAAATGGAACCCCTTTCAAATTCCCTTCAAAGTGTCCTGGTGAAATCATTCGATAAAAGAAGGATCGACCAGAAAATTTCTACCCCCCAAAATCTCCATGGCATTAATTTAAAACCCACTAAAAGAAGGTCACTATTGTGACCTGGAAGGAATATTTTGAGTGCTAAACTAATTATAACTTAACTCGTCAAGCTTGAAAAACGGACCCCTCTTTTTATTCACTACTCATTTAAACTTTTAATTTGCCTTAGAATTATTTATCTGAGGCATCATAAGGTTAATACGGCCATTGATTTAAATTGCTTGTGATTCTGGATTGCGTGCAGTTAAGTTATAATTAGTTTAGGACTCAAAATATTCCTTCCAGGTCACAATAGTGACCTTCTTTTAGTGGGTTTTAAATTAATGCCATGGAGATTTTGGGGGGTAGAAATTTTCTGGTCGATCCTTCTTTTATCGAATGATTTCACCAGGACACTTTGAAGGGAATTTGAAAGGGGTTCCATTTACTGTGGAAGGTGCGTACCAAAGGTTTTTCCTTTTTGTCAAAAATGGTATATTAAATGAGTATTAAACTATGTTGAGTGCCCCCTCCCTTCTTTCCAACAGATGTTTTAGATTTATTTCCAGGTAAACACGGCCGGCAGTCCTCTCAAAGGTGACCCTAGAATTTTTTTTCAAAATCACAACTTGCAATATTGTAAATTCTTTTACATAACATAGTTGAACCTAAATCTTGACAAGCTGTTACCACCTATATGCACTTGTGTTAACTATTAGATTTTGAGTTAGGCAATTGCATTAAGAAGTAGAAGAGATCGTATCAAGCGCCGATTCTAAAAATCTATCGGTCTGAGCTTCATTTCAGCTCTCTTAATGTTGCGAATGCCACCCCATATCAAAGTTCCATTGGCCGCTCCGTTCTTATAGACACCATTCAGGTTGCTATGTCTGCAGTTATCATACCACCAGGCTCCCAGTAGTCTCCTCTTCCGTAGCACAGTTAATTGAAGATGATCCGTCGTTATCCTGATCTTTTGTAGAGAATTTACTGGCATTGTGATAAGCCAGCTTATCTCCAGCAGTTCCTAAACCAAATATATCAGAAGACTAAATACCAGAACCAATAGACCTCTTTAGCTTGGATGGTTTGTTGCCTCATTTTAGACCATGTGATGATACCCTTGAGAAATATTGCTTCCAAATTTTTAAATAGTCCCGTGTATATGAATATAAATTTTTTTAGATAGATAAAAGAATAATTCTCTACACACTATCACGTGATCTGAAATGGGAAAACAAACCACCCAAGCTAAAAAGGTCTTTCGAACGTGGCAATAAACATGACAATAAAACGCATTGTTCGAAAAAAGCTACATCTTTTTTCCTGACTTTTCGAATGTTTCGACATTCTCAGACGTGACAGCTGAGAATAGAAGTAACAACTAAATCTTAAAGGAGGAGGGTCACTCCGAAAAGCTTACTTTTCTGTACGTGCAAAAGGGAAGTAAACGTAACTTTTCCACTACTGAAGTTAAGCCTCTGAAGTTCCCACTAACGCGCCTGAAGAAATTCGTCTCGAGACAAGCGAATTCTGAGGCCACCATTTTGAAACTGTCCTGGCAGCCAGCTCGTGTTTATGTGACGTCATTCAGTCTGACTCGAAATTGGCGGGAAGGAGAAAAACCTGTAACTGTCTTGACATCCTTCACAAGGTCAGCAAAACCTTTTCCTAGTGATTATCGACTTCACTGTCTTCAATGCTTTTATTTCGGAGTTTGGAGCATGTTTGACTCAATATAATATAGCTCAAGAGCAGCTATAAACCAGAGTGGTAGCTGGAACGATTTTTGGAAGCCATTTCGACAAAATCTTTCGGAGCGAATGACGTCACGAAAACGCGGCCTCGCTGCTGAGTATTGTTGACAATAGTGGTAACGATGTTCAAATTTGGGCTTCTTTGGGGATGAATTTCACAAAGAAAACATACACTTTAAAGGCTGATACTTCACTGAGTGGCTTAACTCAGTGCAAGGTTTATTACCGTTGGCAAAAATAAACGTTTTTTTTAGGTTACCTTCTTCTTTTAATTTAAGATAATAACTAATTAACAACCAAAACGGAGAAAAGCTTAAGGTATCAGTGTACCCCAAATGACCATTATTCTTCAGCGCCGCCTTACGGTCGGACGGTTGGCGCAAACCCTACTAAAGTCTATATTTTCTGAAAGCTTAATAATTGTAGATTCCGCCGGTTTATTCACTAACGCAAAAAAAATCAAGGTTTCTCAAATATAGCGCGCTCTTTCTCGATGTACAGAGGTTCACTAATCATGTTCGTTTCCGGTCAGATTTGAGCGGGAGACCGCGACTAATATCGCTATGTCTTCTTGACACCTTTCTCTAAAAAACGGTGTCGGGAAATTCTGATTACTTGTCTGGTTTGATTCTGACACGCAGTTAAACTTTAAGAGTTGAAAAAACACGCATTCTCTTCACTAAAATAGTCATAACTTTTGAGAGAAGCAAAAAATAAAAATTCCCCGACAACGTTTTTTTGCCTGATCATAGGGCAACATTCTCTCCAAATTTCAACGAAAAACGTTGAAAATTTGCCGGAAACGAACTCAAAATGTGCGCTTCACTCGCTGAAATTTTAGTTTCGAGATATGAAGGAAAATATACTATAGGGCGTTCTTCCGGTCAGTAATGAGATAATTACTCAAGATGTCGGAATATAATGACCTGTTGATAGACCAAGTGTAGGATTATTTTACTTTAACAATAGAGCTCATATCAATTACAAAGCGGGCTCAAAATGTTGGTCCTGGCAGGAAATATCCTTTGCAAGATCTGATTTCCGCCGCTCGCGCAATTTTCATTCAATTTTTCGTTTTCCACTTTTTAAAAGCCCTAGCTAATGTGGATTCACATTTCTTCTCACGAAACAGCTTGAGGGATACTGAAGACAAGGAAAAAGCGTTCGCGTAAACATTAGGGAAAGGAAATCTTCGAGGACGTAACTAGTGCGATTTTGATCGAACAGCGAAAGCGCTCAGGAAATTATGATAAGAGAAATGTACATTCCTCGATGGGCAATCCTCGTTTTGACAGGACATGATCCAACATGAACCAAACACGGATCTTACAGAAATATTCTCCAAGAAAATCACATCTACATGAGAAGACCGACAAGAAACTGATCTTGCAGGCGATTGCCGGCAACAATTGTTCGACCGGCCAACTTTTGCCACGACTCTTGTGAGTCCGGTTCTGCGGGTTCGTCCTTGCCTTTGCCTTCAATTTTCGCCCGGCTAACACTAACACTAACAGTCTCGTTCTCCCATCAATGCTCTTCTTCGTTTAGAGCAAAGTAGGACCCTCGATCACTAGCCGCTAACACATCAGCTCGATCCTTATCAAATGAAATCGAACCCGTTTTCCTCTTTTAAAGTTTCTTCGCACTAGTAAAAGGACAAGCTTGGATTTTCGCATTTTCTCTTCTGTGACATGGAATAGATATAGGTTTTTTAAATTTTTGTCTGCAAATTAGAAAATACTCGAAGCAGCACACAAACGTGTGAAAATCGCACAACACTGCGTCTGTCACGCGATCTTTTAATGCAAATTAACCCTCGTGTTGACAACGTGTTGACAGTTATCAATTAGAGATAATTAATGGAAAGAAACGTTTTTCGTGAATAACTTTGCTTAGAATCAATCTTTTTTCATAAAATTTTTTTTTAAATGAAAGATTGCAATAAGATCTATCTGAAAAAGAAGAAAACAACTTTTTTTCAAAAATGATCAAATTTGGGGTACACTGATACCTTAAAAGTAATTGCTAATAAATAAAAAAGGTTTTCGCTGCTAACATTTATTTTTCATTTAGGGAAGGTTTAAATTCCGTAATTAACAGAGTCTTTTTTTATGTTGCAACCTACGTGTGTCTGACTGAAATTTTTCTAATATGTTAAAGTGAGGGGATACTACCCCTCCCCATAACGTTTTTTTTTTTTTTCGACTTTTCACTCTAAGGGACTGA
>JAHPZR010055846.1:5000-7500 GCA_019787425.1 Platygyra sinensis | reverse complement strand
GATTCTCGGAAAATTACGAACTTTAGCAATGATTTATCCCTTAAACAAAAACTAAATTCTTCTAAATGTCCTCGGTTTTCGATAGAATAAGCCAGTAAAAAGCTTTACGCGGTTGTGAGCATATTATGTCACCCACAATGTTAAAAGGTAATCAAATGATTATTTCCCTCGCCTAAAGGCTCGGGAAATTAATTATCTGAATTTTGACAAAACGCGCGTGAAATTATTTCCTAATTTCACTCGTCACCATTTGATTACACATACTAACGATAACGATAACGATAACGATGACGATGACGATGACGATAACGATAACGATGACGATGACGTGACGATGACGATAACGATAATAATAACAATCACAATAATGACATTGATAATGAGAATGAGAATTTTAATAGTAATTATAATGATAATGATAATAATAGATTACATGTGGTCACGCCTGTTTAACCCAGAAAGTTTTAGGGTCTTAACCTTGGAAATCAGAAATACTTCTCTTGTTCTCCGTTGTTTTGCTGTCTTTGTGCTTTGTATAAGATCCATGCTATTGTGGTCTATAAAAGGTCACGACGGCAACGTATCTGCTTCTTCTTATTTGCTTCTATAATTGCGTATTAAACCTCGAGCTTGTTGAAAAAGAGTGCAAAAGCGCAGCTTATCGTTTTTCACTCTTGTACACATTGAGCCATCGAAAATTTTTTTTGTTCCATTTGACCCAAGACATTTCCGGAAATTCAAATCGGAATTTTTGTTCGACTGGAAAGCGCCTTGGATTTTACGGAACATTAGATTTTACCGCCGTTTAAAACCCTGTGAAATTTTTCTTTGCTTTGTAGTTATTGTCAGGGTTGGGGTCTATTATGTTGACTTCTTTGTTTTCTTTGTTTTTACTTCACTGGTGAGTGTTACAGGTTCTTGTACCGAAGATGAGTCAAACCTTTTCTAAACTGAAGTTTTGGTTCTAGCCCTACAAATGTCGTATTAACTGATATTTAACAACTATAATTCACCAAAGCGGAGGTGGCTAGCGGTGGATATAATTCACCAAAGCGGAGGTAAATATCCAACGCTAGCCACCGACACTGAGGTGAATAGTTTTTTAGTATGTACTTAAACAGTGAGGTAATATACACCACAAAAATTAATTTGAATGATTTCTTCACTTGTCACGGCTGCAAACCGGGACGCCATTTTCTCTTGAGTTGCTCGGAGGTTAATAGCACAGGATATCCGGAGTTTGACGAGCCAATCAGCGCGCGCGTTTAACACTATCCATTGTCTTAGTATATACTAATAAAATTTATCAATCGATATCAAGTAACGAAATCAAACCTGCATAACTTCCCACGTTTAGTTTGTATTTCTCTCCCTCACTTGCCACTTCAAACAAATTGTATTCAGCATAAGTAGTATTTCCTGCAAAGTCTTCCAGATCAACACGTAGCTTGTATTCTCCACTGCTAGACAGACGATGTATCTCGTCAAGCCCAAGCCAAAATTCACCAGTCAGAGAGCCAAAGCCACGTTTGTACTCGGCCCAGCCACGGTAGAAATCCACTGAGCCGTCTAGTCTCTTCTGGAACACTAACCACCCCCCTCCGGCTGTCTTTTGGTCACAAAAGACTTCAATGACCTTTGAATCATGGTTGATCGTATAAACACCGTTTTTCCCTTCTCCAGATTTGTAGCGGTCAACACAACTTTTGGAAACTGCGGAACAAAACAAAACCTCGAGATTTGGCATCTGAAGGCAGTTAATTCAAAAGAATCCCTTTAATTATTTACAACTGAACATTGCCCCCTTTTGGATCCCAAAACAAAGGTTACTTTTAAATTTGCGTTGTGTGCACACCGAGAGCACGAAAAGCAAGGAGATCATGTTTATGGAATCGTAATAATACGTTTTTTTTTTTCTTACACCAGGATCCATGACCTTTGACGGAGACCGTAAGAGCGCGCCATTTCTAGTATTGAGCCTGTCTATATGATATTTGGTAATATTTTTTTCTATTTTTAGAACAAATTGCGCCATCGCCTGCGGCACTCTCGGGTACATGCTGCGAGGGGTTTTGCAAATGTCGCGCTGGGGAAATGGCGTCCGAAATACCCAAAATCTGTTATGCTTTTGGCCCACAGCCCAACGCCTTTAAGGCTGTTGGAATTTTGTTTAAGTATTTTCGTCGTAAGTTGCTCCAGTTTGAGTGAAATAAGACAGTGTCGAATTTAGGTATGTCCCGTTTTATATCACTGACGAAGATGTGTTCCGCTCCTTCTTTTAGAAGAACTTCACATTATCCGATACACTCTAAATTTCACATGTGTAGTAGATTAGCAGCTTTTCCATAACACAGCAAAAGAACTAGTTGGATATATTTGGACATGGCAGCTTTTCCGGACTTCAAAGTTTTCCTCCTCTTACCACACGCTTGCGAGAATTTCGAATCATCACAGTCTTCGCAACCGGAAAGTAAACGATTGTAAGTTTGAGCTTCGCCTA
>JAHPZR010055846.1:0-2500 GCA_019787425.1 Platygyra sinensis | reverse complement strand
ATTAACACAAAAGCAAGGACTTTAAGGTGGCTGAACACAGTTTTTGATACCTCTGTTTCATTTACCTTTGCTTCTAAAACCCCTGATCCTTTGGTCGCAAAAAATGGCAGCAAGCAAGTTAACAACACAAACTTCAACTTTTTGATAATTAAACTGTCGTATGTGCCGTTGCCATGGCAACATGATTAATTATAAACAGGCGTCTAAAATCGGTTTTGTTTATTTGCAGAAAATCTAGTCATTAGATTTTTTTTATAATTTGCATGCGACAAGCTTGTAACGATACTCACATGTTAGCGCTATTTTAATAATAATTTAACAAACAGATCTTTAATTATCCCTCGTTGAAGGTTCACTGGCATATCTTGAATTTCCTTTGTTAAATTTTAATTTTTTTTTAATTCCTCCAGTTACTTATTTCCTAAAGTACTTTCTCTCTAAATTTCGTGAAATTCTAATGAGTGGTTCTCGAGAAATAGGCGTATCTCCGAAAGTCAATTTTTCACTCAATCGCAATTTTTTCGACTTACTACGCATGCGCTGCATTAACTGGGTTCCTTCGGTAACAAACAAAAGCTGAGAATTGCTGGTTTCTTTGCATCGTTACTTTTTCTAACATACCTCTGTAATAAAAGAGTAAAACCATCAATACAGTGTTCATTTGTGAAGAAAAATAGTACAGACAGCGCGGACATTGAGCGAATAAAATGATCGCTGTATTGATGCCATGCTTGTTTTTATGCAATATTGGTGCACGCGCTGAATTGCGTTAGCATGAGCGCGCGGGAAAACTGTGTTCGGCCACCTTAAATTGCTACTTTCTAGCAGGCCCTCTCTCAAAAATGTTCGGGGAATTTCCTTCCGCGAGACGAAACCGGTTCGCTGAAAAGGTGACACAAATTGTCCCACTTTTCGGATTTTTTTTTCTGGGCCAAACTTTTCGCCCCGGACCACGTGACCTGAAACGACCTAGGCGAAATATTGAGGCCTAGGAAGTAGGGAGCATACTGTTCAAGACAGGAATCTCGTTGAACGTTTCTGAAATTTGGTGAAAGTTAAAGGAAAGGCGAAATAAAATGTAAAAAAAAAAAAAAAAAAAAAAAAAAAACTTTAAAAAGCATCTGAGAAATGGTTAGGCTGAAGCAGCGCTGGGGTTGAATTCGGCCAATTGAGCTCAATAAATAGCTACCTAATTAATTTTCAACGACTAGCACTGGAGAGCTGGTATAAACGCCTCACACAGATGTCAGCAATTATCAATACCTTACAAAACGACTTATTCACGACATAAACAAAACCGACAGACCGGAAAACAGATCGGCTCAAATTAAATAACAATAGCTAGATCGAAACCGACCAATTACCGATGACAAACTTTACACGAGTCTTCCGGCCAATACCATCATGGCTAAACTAACCAATTGCAATCACTTTCAACTTAAAGAATGGTAACGCCATCGACTGACAAGCACAATTCACTTGATGTGAACGGCAGAATAAGCAGGCATGGTTAATTAAACCTTGTCTGCCCCCGGTTCAAGCAGAAGTCTGAGGGTGGAAGGTCTTTCTTTCTCAGTAACGACTAGCCGCATTTGGAATATGATGCCTGCCCATGTTAAAAACCAGCTTACTTTCACTAGCTTCAAAAAAATCAATTTTCAAACGTTTTATGGACAGTTAAAATAAATTGGACAATTCTATCATGTAAATTTTGCATTGTTGTTCTTTTTTTAATTGTTAGACTTGATTTAATGATTTGCTTAATAATATTTTAGTGTGTCTCTCATCTCGTTTTTATATTGCCAGTACCATTACCATTGCCATAACCATTACCACTACCATGACCATGACCATGACCACTACCATGACCACGACCATGACCACGACCACGACCACGACCACGACCACGACCACGACCACGACCACGACCACGACCACGACCACGACCACGACCACGACCACGACCACGACCACGACCACGACCACGACCACGACCACGACCACGACCACGACCACGACCACGACCACGACCACGACCACGACCACGACCACGACCACGACCACGACCACGACCACGACCACGACCACGACCACGACCACGACCACGACCACGACCACGACCACGACCACGACCACGACCACGACCACGACCACGACCACGACCACGACCACGACCACGACCACGACCACGACCACGACCACGACCACGACCACGACCACGACCACGACCACGACCACGACCACGACCACGACCACGACCACGACCACGACCACGGCCACGGCCACGACCACGACCACGACCACGACCACGACCACGACCACGACCACGACCACGACCACGACCACGACCACGGACCACGACCACGACCAACGACAACGACAACAGAACAACGACAACGCACAACGACAACGACAACGACAACGACAAACGAAAACGCCAACGACAACGACCACGACCACGACCACGACAACGACCACGACACACGACCACGACAACGAC
>JAHPZR010055844.1:0-10347 GCA_019787425.1 Platygyra sinensis | reverse complement strand
TGTGAACAGATGTATATAGGGAGCCAACACAAAACTTACATGTTTACAAGTTTATTAGTAGGTATTTCTGCATAAATGAGTTGAGTCCCCAGTAAGCACACATATCTATCAAGGTCACAAGGGTTTTGGCTTTACAGAGTATTACTGTAACTGGTTTGAAGTAAGTATTTAATTAAATTTAAAAAAAAAAAATTGTAAGCTCAACATCAAGGATATTTCAAAACTCCACTATATCTTATTTTCCAGAAGGGAGAAAGCATGATGCATCAATGCTGGATGAGTCTGGTGTATTGAGTGAGCTTGAGAGGCATGCCTTTTCTCCAACTGGGCAGGCAATGTGTATTTATGGTGATCCAGCATATCCTCACCGTGTTCATCTGCAAAGACCATTTCAGAATGGAGTACTGACACATCAGATGCAAAGTTTCAATGAGTCCATGAGTAAAGTTCGTTCCTCGGTCGAGTGGATTTTTGGGGACATCATTAACTATTTTAAATTTTTAGATTTTAAGAAAGACTTGAAGCTGGATTTAAGCCCCATTGGGAAAATGTACATTGTCTGTGCCTTACTACGGAATGCACTTACTTGCCTTTATGGTAACACAACCTCTGAGTTTTTCCAGTTAGACCCTCCATCTCTGGAAGATTACTTTGCTTAAGTGTCATTCATACTTGAGGGCATAGCTAAATGTTTTTGGTTTGTAGGCTTGTTTTAACAGAAAATCTCCACATGGAATTATACAAAAAAGAAATATTACAGGAAACCAAGGGTTAGTGACAAAACTTTAATGGCAGTGCTAGCTGTCACCCAGATACTGTTAAGTCCACATCAGTTTCTTTCCTAGTATGATGAGCAGTGCATCACTGATTTTATTTTCCAAAAGGCCTTTTGTGTCTAGGATTTTGACACCAGAAAAATAATATCCATACTCTGTCCATGAAAGGGGGTACAATGTCACCCCAAGCCCTCTGGAATTTCCAAATGCAAACAGTGATTTGTATGGAAAACAGGGTCTTACCCACCACCCCCCACCCCCTAGGATTCCTTATGCCTTTATGTGAGAGGGGTATGGATATTTTCAGAATTCACACAATGTTATGCTATATGCTAAAACTGAAGAACAAACCTATGAAAATGAAGTAATCATTTCTTTATTTGAATCCAAGATGGAAAAGTATATACCGTGTAATATGCTATGCTCTTGTATTCTTTGGAACAAGTGTGGCAATTTTTTCAACATGTTTTTAAGTATAGCAATTCTAAATGCTCTTTTCGAAATACAATATTTGAGAAAACGGTTGACAATCAGTACATTAAAAATACACTGCAAGTATCAATAGAACAACAAGAAGGCAAGGTTCAATGAGGGTCATGAAGGGGTAAAATGGGAGCTGGGATTTGCCTTTTTTAGAGGCTGGGAAATGGGATTTTGTGCACTGGGACTGGGATTCATGAAACAAAAACAATAGAAAAATGGGAATGGGATTTCAATTTGAGCAACACAGGCTGGGATTGTGGGATTTGAGCTGGGATTTGAAAAAAACAATTTGCTGGGAAATGGGATTAGGACCCCCCCTTCATGACCCTCTTTAATATCATTATCATGCACTTGCACACTCATATGAAATCTGCTCAAGCAGTTCTAGTTCAATTCTTGTCCAAAATTTTAGAAAACATGGTCATCATCATGGCCTGGAATCCATCAATTTGCTTCTGTTGCTGTTGCAGTTGCTGGCCCATCAACTTCATCATAGCTTCATTCTTCACTGCTTCTTGCTGCAACTCTTGCTTTTTCAGCTCCAGCTCCTCTTTTTTAATTTCATCCAACCTTTCATTCCTCTCCTTTAGATACTCCAGGGTGTTATTTCCACTTGATCTTCTTTTCTTCGCCTTTCCTTCATTTTCACTTCTTTTCGTTCTGTCTCCCAGCCTCTCCATTGCCCTCTTTCTCACTTCCTCAGCATCTTTCTTATCTTCCTTTACCTTCCTCTTTTGTGCTACTGTCTCCTGTTGGTCTCGATCAGCCTCATCCTCTCTCACAATGAGGTCTTCGAGGGCTTGCTCTACTTCTGTCAGTTCTGGGGTGCTAATCCCACTTGATCTCTCCTCCTCCCTAATTGTCCTCCTGTATGCTTTGGCAAGCAGACCATACCTTTCTCTTACACCCCTCTGGTCAACTTTAAATTTGGGGGCTTCCACTTGTGAAAGGCGGTCAGAGATTTCATTCCACTTTCTTCCTCTTTGAACTGTTCCACGCTTTGTGCCAGCAAAGGGGCTGTTCGCCAGCATTTCTCTGACTAAAATTACGTCATGTTCCTCTGTCCAGAACATCCTGTCATACAAAATGTGGCATAGTAAATAACCTATCAGTGAGAGTAGTGAAAGAAACAACCCAATCTACAAAAACTCTACCATATTAACAGAGGAAAACAAATAAACGCCTTACGATGAAAGGTAAACCCCTCTGGTAGTAAGAAACAAATATGATGCTGAGTGAACTGTGTATGAAGTTAAAAAATACATGCATGATTTGTAATTATAGCATATTCAAGTGTGAGGAACAGTAGGCCTATTTTAAAACTTTGGTGTGAAAAGGGAAGAGACAAAGAGCTATCGAGCTGTGAAAAAATGCCGAAGAGGTTGGTTGTATACAAGCAAATATGCAAATTTATATAAAAGTATCGGCACCAGTAACTTAAGTGCAGTTGTTCAATGGAAAACCGACAAGAAAAATTTAAGTCCCGCACGCCATTAGGGAGGGAAACGAAAAGTTTGACAAATGCCGGGTTGAGACAGCTATTCAGCAATTCAAGTCAAAACACCACAGAAACACAACAGAAATGGTCTTATTTCTATAAACGGAGGAAAAACACTATTGGGAAGTTTGTCGCTTGGAGCTGTTTTTCTCTTTCACGCAGAGTACACGAAAAGTATAAACTCCGTATGAAAGTAGCAAGTAGAAACTCAACAAAAATGACTCGACAAGTAGTATTTATATAAGCATAAACAATGATTGAGAGCAGAAAAATAACAGGATAAGATAAATTGCACCTATACTTCTCGCAACATCTGCGCGACAGAAAGCCAACAACAAACATGAAAAAGCCAACAAAATATTTTAATACTTACACTGGCTTTTTATTGCGTTTTTCCTTTGAACATGATGGGGAAGAGGCCGAGACAAATTGAGCAGAGCTCATTACGAGTTTACAGTGACTAAATCTCGAAGAAAACCAACGAAAATAAAGTACACAAAGAGCACAACGTCAAAATGGTGTTTTTGCCGTCCTCGACGAAGTCACGACGGGGTCACGCAACCATGAAAACTCTAATGCGCATGCTTCGTATGGGAAAACAACTTACGGTCGGCCGTCGTCCTCTCTCCCGTCCTGGATCTTAAGGTCCCTAATGTTTTGCGGCGGTAGTAGGTTTAGTGTTAGGGTTATCTATGGTACGGCAGTGTTCATTAAATCTGTCCTTTAAACGTCGTTTCGTCTCTTCTTTGTTTTGTAAATTACAACGGTTAGATTGAATCATGCAGATGAGGTTTTTGGTGTCACAGGTCAGTTAAAGTTTATGGGGTACGTTTCACCGCTGGGAAAGAAGGTATATGTAGTGAGTAAGTGAGAAATGCAGGGGAATTTATTTAAAAAATTCAGATAAAGAATTTCAAGAATCGTGTAATTTTGTCCTCCATTTTCTCTGACCAAGTTAGATTTTATCCGAGTTGTCAATCATTTTGAATTTCACCCTTTTTTCCCTTAGTTTTACATCTCTACACCGATGAAATTGCACTGATTTGGGACTAATTGACGTGTTTTTGGCTAATCAGAAAAAAAAAAATATTGCGTATTGTTGAGTGCTAGCAATAACTTGCTTGAGCAATCTCCACAACGCACCATGTATTCTGTGGAACTATTTCAATAGATTTTGTCGAGTTGCACCACGGGGTATGAACTGAACCTTAAAAGAAGTGTGTTGTTCAACGTACATTACTACTCAAGTCAGTCATTTCACTTCAAAATGTGATCATGGTTTTACATATCGAGACCTTCATAGAAAGGTTAGTGGAAATCGTTTACTTGTGTTTTGAAGCGGCTTAATAGGATCTCGCACCATTTGATTAACACTTTTTTGGGTAAAAGTTTCGTTTTGGTTGTATATTACCTGAGTGATCACATACACTCAAAGGTAAAGCTGTGCCAACTTTAATTATTTTGGAAACAATTCAGCGTTGGAAGAATGACCATTTTGTTTGCCTACCTTAAAATTTAAAGTACGCAGATTCAGTCAACATGCATGGTTCAAGAGCAATCTCTTGGTCTATTTCAAATCTCCCCTTGTAGTCGACTTCATAATTAAGCAATACGGAAGGTTTTCCTTGATATCCAGGGATATCACCACTATACAGATATAACTGCTTTGTAATCAACAGATAAAATGTTACGCCAAAGCATAGAGCTTAAGTTCATTTCTTTGTTTTTGCAAGGGACAAGAAATTTCGAGACTGCATAATCTGTTTCCGTACTGATTAAAATTCCGACGAATAAAATCTCCAAACTTGATCCCATTAAAGATAAATAGAGACGTACCGTGAATCTAAGTAAATAAAGCATATTTTAATGTGTTAAAGTTTGAGCCTAAAATTAATGTTCATTGAGGGCTAGAACACTTACATCCGAGGCCTTTGCCAGATATGATGACAGTGACATATAGCATGCGTTTTGTATTTCAAAGATACCACAGTCTATTCCATACAGTTAGCAATGAGAAGATTTGAGTAGACTTACCAGGCTAGCTAGAAACACGATAACATAAGGTTAAATCCTCGTTTATAAATGCCCAGCTAATATTTATTTTCTCTCAGTCTCGATTTCTCTTCAAGTTATTTCCCCGGCTTCCAGGTGCTTTTATCTATGAAATCTATCGCAAATGCGCAATCCAGAATCACAAGCAATTTAAATCAATGGCCGTATTAACCTTATGATGCCTCAGATAAATAATTCTAAGGCAAATTAAAAGTTTAAATGAGTAGTGAAATAAAAACAGGGGTCCGTTTTTCAAGCTTGACGAGTTAAGTTATAATTAGTTTAGGACTCAAAATATTCCTTCCAGGTCACAATAGTGACCTTCTTTTAGTGGGTTTTAAATAAATGCCATGGAGATTTTGGGGGGTAGAAATTTTCTGGTCGACCCTTCTTTTATCGAATGATTTCACCAGGACATTTTGAAGGGAATTTGAAAGGGGTACCACTTTCTGTGGAAGGTGCGTACCAAAGGTTTACCTTTATGTCAAAAATGGTATATTAAATGAGTATTAAACTATGTTGAGTGCCCCCTCCCCTCTTTCCAACAGATGTTTTAGATTTATTTCCGGGTAAACACGGCCGGCAGTCCTCTCAAAGGTGACCCTAGAATTTGTTTTTAAAATCACAACTTGCAATATTGTAAATTCTTTTACATAACATAGTTGAACCTAAATCTTGACAGGCTGTTACTACCTATATGCACTTGTGTTAACTATTAGATTTTGAGTTAGGCAATTGCATTAAGAAGTAGAAGAGATCGTATCAAGCGCCGATTCTAAAAATCTATCGGTCTGAGCTTCATTTCAGCTCTCTTAATGTTGCGAATGTCACCCCATGTCAAAGTTCCATTGGCCGTTCCGTTCTTATAGACACCATTCAGGTTGCTCTGTTTGCAGTTATGATACCACAAGGCTCCCAGTAGTCCCTTTTGCGTAGCACAGTTAAGTGATGCTCCGTCGTTATCCTGATCTTTTGTAGAGAATTTACGGGCATTGTGATAAGCCAGCTTATCTCCAGCAGTTCCTAAACCAAATATATCAGAAGACTAAATACCAGAACCAATAGACCTCTTTAGCTTGGATGGTTTGTTGCCTCATTTTAGACCATGTGATGATACCCTTGAGAAATATTGCTTCCAAATTTTTAAATAGTCCCGTGTATATGAATATAAATTTTTTTAGACAGATGAAAGAGTAATTCTCTACACACTATCACGTGATCTGAAATGTGAAAACAAACCACCCAAGCTAAAAAGGTCTTTCGAACGTGGCAATAAACATGACAATAAAACGCATTGTTCGAAAAAAGCTACATCTTTTTTCCTGACTTTTCGAATGTTTCCACATGCTCAGACGTGACAGCTGAGAATAGAAGTAACAACTAAATCTTAAAGGAGAGGGTCACTCCGAAAAGCTTACTTTTCTGTACGTGCAAAAGGGAAGTAAACGTAAGTTAAGCCTATGAAGTTCCCACTAACGCGCCTGAAGAAATTCGTCTCGAGACAAGCGAATTCTGAGGCCACCATTTTGAAACTGTCCTGGCAGCCAGCTCGTGTTTATGTGACGTCATTCAGTCTGACTCGAAATTGGCGGGAAGGAGAAAAACCTGTAACTGTCTTGACATTCTTCACAAGGTCAGCAAAACCTTTTCCTAGTGATTATCAACTTCACTGTCTTCAATGCTTTTATTTCGGAGTTTGGAGCATGTTTGACTCAATATAATATAGCTCAAGAGCAGCTATTAACCAGAGTGGTAGCTGGAACGATTTTTGGAAGCCATTTCGACAAAATCTTTCGGAGCGAATGACGTCACGAAAACGCGGCCTCGCTGCTGAGTATCGTTGACAATAGTGGTAACGATGTTCAAATTTGGGCTTCTTTGGGGATGAATTTCACAAAGAAAACATACACTTTAAAGGCTGATACTTCAGTGAGTGGCTTAACTCAGTGCAAGGTTTATTACCGTTGGGAAAAATAAACGTTTTTTTTAGGTTACCTTCTTCTTTTAATTTAAGATAATAACTAATTAACAACCAAAACGGAGAGAAGCTTTAAAGTAATTGCTAATAAATAAAAAAAAAAAGGTTTTCGCTTTTTCGCCGTAATTAACAGAGTCTTTTTTATGTTGCAACCTACGTGTGTCTGGCTGATATTTTACTAATATGTTAAAGTGAGGGGATACCACCCCTCCCCATAAAGTTTTTTTTTCGACTTTTCACTCTAAGGGACTGAAGCTATTATGAGCTGTCCATATATTCATTCGTTATTTATCCTCGGAAATTTTGTTATGCAATTGTCTGTCTATCATATTTGCATTGACGTTGCCATGGCTATTGCAAATTTCATGTATGTTTAGCCTAGAGTCGCCTTTTTTGACATAATTCTGTAGATTTTCCACTTTCCTTCATCAAATTGCAGACATTTTCGAATTTTTATATTTCACACATTTTACCTCGATTTTGTATTAATTTTCGTTAATTTTTGACTTTCTAAGAATATAGCGAAATCGAAGATGGTGGACCAAGATGACAGGCTAATTGACGTCATTTGAGGTCATATTACGTCATAACTAACAAAAATGGTATCAAGCTGTAGCGCAAGCTCAGGGCTATCCAATCAATGTAAATTTTTTCGATAAACACCCTCCCCCCCCCCCCCTTCATGTGTGCCCTTGTGGGGCTATGAGTTAGCTTGTACGTCCGTTAGTTAACTTATGAAGCCAATCGAAAGGCTCACCGGACAGCTAAAAGGGTAAATTTAATGCCCGATATTTCGGTTAGAGAGGACTAATCTTGTTCAGGTGCTACACTGTAGCTAAGTAAATATGGATAGAGTTTTAAATGATACTAAAGGAAATATGTGACACAATTAGTTCACAAAAATAGGGAAAAGTCAAACGTGTACTAAAGGTGATAATAAGCGAATAATAATAATAATAATAATAATAATAATAATATCATAGGTGACAAATTATCCCTTAATTTTGGCGTGAAATTTCAGCGTTAATTTATAATTTCACATGTGAAATTACAAAAGTGCCATGGCAACATCTTTTGTATGTCGATCAGTGCCAAGTTGGCGTCGAAATTTTAAGAAGACCTTTGAGACGGTGACCGTTGAAGAAGTTACGGAATAAAAAGAAGCAGCAAAAAACTTAAATACCTGAAAGAGTACAATTAACTGGGTACCCCACAATGATTGGCTCCTGCTGGGTACGAGTTTCTGAGAAGTGGCGAGACGAAATTAGACGTGAGAAAAACCTGGAGATGATTCTTCTTGAGCATTTTGGATAATGTAATCGAGCGGTTTTACGTTGATGGCTAAGAAATCCACTCTAACCAGACAACCAGTCGAATTCTCCTTCAGCCCCTAATCCAGTCCACCGCAGCGGTGAGTAGTGGCCACGTTGACATAATTTTTAGCGATAATTTCACTTCAAAACGTACTTATATGGCCTGGTGCAAAATTTTAGTTTTCAACGGGCGCCGTTGTCATTTCATTCATCAGTTCATGGCGAATTTGAGCCAATCCTTTAAGAAAGATTTGACATTTGGCTTAATTTTGAAACATTATGAACGAGCAAAAAGAATTCGAAAGGTATTTTTTTATGAAGATTCTCGGAAAATTACGAACTTTAGCAATGATTTATCCCTTAAACAAAAACTAAATTCTTCTAAATGTCCTCGGTTTTCGATAGAATAAGCCAGTAAAAAGCTTTACGCGGTTGTGAGCATATTTTGTCACCCTCAATATTAAAAGGTAATCAAATGATTATTTCCCTCGCCTAAAGCTTGGGAAATTAATTATCTGAATTTTGACAAAACGCGCGTGAAATTATTTCCAAATTTCACTCGTCACCATTTGATTACACATACTAACGATAACGATGACGATGACGATGACGATGACGATGACGATGACGATGACGATGACGATGACGTGACAATGACGATAACGATAATAATAACAATCACAGTAATGACAATGATAATGACAATAACAATCACAATAATGAAATGAGAATGAGAATTTTAATAGTAACTATAATTATAATGAAATGATAATAATACATTACATGTGGTCACGCCTGTTTAACCTAGAAAGTTTTAGGGTCTTAACCTTGGAAATCAGAAATACTTCTCTTGTTCTCCGTTGTTTTGCTGTCTTTGTGCTTTGTATAAGATCCATGCTATTGTGGTCTATAAAAGGTCACGACGGCAACGTATCTGCTTCTTCTTATTTGCTTCTATAGTTGCGTATTAAACCTCGAGCTTGTTGCAAAACAGTGCAAAAGCGCAGCTTATCGTTTTTCACTCTTGTACACATTGAGCCATCGAAAATTTTTTTTTGTTCCATTTGACCCAAGACATTTCCGGAAATTCAAATCGGAATTTTTGTTCGACTGGAAAGCGCCTTGGACTTTACGGAATATCAGATTTTACCGCCGTTTAAAACCCTGTGAAATTTTTCTTTGCTTTGTAGTTATTGTCAGGGTTAGGGTCTATTATGTTGACTTCTTTGTTTTCTTTGTTTTTACTTCACTGGTGAGTGTTACAGGTTCTTACACCGAAGATGAGTCAAACCTTTTCTAAACTGAAGTTTTGGTTCTAGCCCTACAAATGTCGTATTAACTGATATTTAACAACTATAATTCACCAAAGCGGAGGTGGCTAGCGGTGGATATAATTCACCAAAGCGGAGGTAAATATCCAACGCTAGCCACCGACACTGAGGTGAATAGTTGTTTTAGTATGTACTTAAACAGTGAGATAATACACACCACAAAAATTAATTTGAATGATTTCTTCACTTGTCACGGCTGCAAACCGGGACGCCATTTTCTCTTGAGTTGCTCGGAGGTAAATAGCACAGGATATCCGGAGTTTGACGAGCCAATCAGACGCCGCCATTTTTCCCCCCCAAACAGTGGGGGAAAAAACCATTATTTGGAAGAAACTTTTCCAGATCTCGCAGCTTCGGTGGCAGCGATTTTCTGATAGCAATATAAAAGCAAACAACTTCTGCATCAGATAAGGTTAAAAACATGTCAAGTAAAAACCTACATCAGTGGAATTCACCAGTGCCACGGTAGAGTAAACCCCAGTCCGATTTGTTTTTTACCACAATAATCATCAAAGATACGAAAGAAAAAAAAAAAAAAAATTCAAAGAAATCTTGCTAAGATTTGTTGACAATGAACCACCGACTTCGCGGCTTGAAGGGCACGCGCTGCATATGCAAAATGAGCTACTTGTACGGCGTCAGACTTTCCTTTAAAAAACTTTGCAAACTCGCTCAACATGCAGAAAGGATACCCCCCCCCTGTGTGTATCCCTGACCCCACCTCAAAAAAATGTTTGTTGTCAACAAAAGTTAATGACGCTGTACTCGCTGAATAAGCGAACAGACCTATGATTAAAAATTTTATGTTTTTATGTTGGTACAACAACATCAACAGTCAAAGAACTTGATGTCCATATCTTTTTTTTTCAGAGGCGGCAGCTTGTGAAAAAGGCATTGCGCGACACATTGACGCAAG
>JAHPZR010055843.1:0-11385 GCA_019787425.1 Platygyra sinensis | reverse complement strand
AGAGTAGAGTAGAGTAGAGTAGAGTAGAGTAGAGTGGAGTAGAGTAGAGTATAGCACACTACAGTACACAACATTATAGTAGAGTTGTGAAGAGTAGAGTACAGTATAGTAAATTACAGAAGCGTAGAGTAGAGTAGAGAAGAGAAGAGTAGAGTAAAGTACAGTACAGTACAGTATAGTACATTACAGAAGCGTACAGTACAGTAGAGTAGAGTAGACTCGGAGTACAGTACAGTATAGTAGAAGTAGAGTAGAGTAGAGTAGACTCGGAGTACAGTAGATAGATAGTGGAGTGCAGTAGAAGTAGAGTACATGAGAGTACAGTAGAGTACAGTAGAGTAGCGGAGAGTTCGGGTTTTAGCGTAAAGTAGAACAACCTATAGAGTAGAGTAGAGTACAGTAGAGTTGAGAAGAGTAGAGTGGAGTAGAAGAACCTCTAGTAGACCATCGTAGAAGAGAGTAGAGTTGAGTACACTAGAGTAGAGCAGAGTAGCTGGCGTGGTATAGTTGTTAGAGTCGAGTGGAGCAGATTTCTCTTGAGTAGATTTACATAGTACAATACTGAACTGTAAGTATTGTTCCACTCAGATGTACAAGAAGCTGTAGAGGTCGTAGAGGAGCCCCAAAACTCTACGCTTTTTGTCGATCATATTTTTTGCCAGGTATAATTAAGAGCAGCAAAGTATTAGAACTTTCGGAAAACCAGGCTAACAAAAAATTACTCTTGTAGGATAAGTTAAGATTTTTTTCCCAGATCAACTACCTTTGAACAAATACGTAGCATGATTGTTATTGACTTGTAGCACAATACACATGTACATTGGTGTAACAAGGGGCATTTTCATGAAAAGATGTAAAGTATACCCAAACAACCATAACTCCTCAGATTTTAAGTAATTATCATCAAAGAAACATATTTGGCGAGTTTTCATCATTTATTTCTCATTTACAGCTTATTTCAGAAAATACCCAGAATCCTTTGTGGGCGTGGCACCTGACAACATAATGCTGTTAACATGACCATATTGGCTAAAATACAACAACAAAAAAAACAGAAAAAGCATGCAGAATTACAAAGAAGCAATAATTTCTTCATTTACAGTCAAAGGCACTTTATAAATGTTTTTTCTTCGTTTTTGTAGTTCCCCGCAAACATGCCGCACCGTGCCAGCAAGCACAAAAGCCGTTTTGTTTTTGTCTATTTTGTAAGTCATGTCAATAATGTTATCTCTGACAAAGAAAAAGCCTTTAAGGCCAAGGGAGCCTCTGGGGAAGGTGCACCCATAGTCATCTGTTGTAGGCTCATCTAATTCCACTAAACCAGTATTGCAGCTGTAAAGGTTGCCCATTCGAAATTTGCACGAGCCGTTGTTTTCATTTAGCCGCTGTTTTGAATTGTTTTGAAGATTTCGACAATAACAGAGCCTTTGGAAATGAAAAAGAATTTTTCTTGTTGACAGTAAAAGTAATGTAAAGTGAAGAAAGCTTTGCTACCCTTCATTTAGTGACAGGCATTGTTTAAGTTTCATCGGCGATTTCACGCTGGTGATGCCGACGTGATTTGTGATTAATTTTTTTCATCTCCAATAATTTACCGCTTTCCTACACTAAGAAAACATCGCAGTCTTATTAAATTGTGTAAGTTGTACAGAATGAACACACACCTTTTACTCCAGCATTTAAAAATATTTTAGGACTTTTTACTCAGTTGTTGTATTTTTTCGTATTTCTAAAAAGCCAGACATAACTAATCGATGATCAATGACATCAGTGAGTAATCGTTGAGTAATCGATGCCCAAAACTTTTGAGGCCTATCGAGTACTCATCGATGACATCGATTACTTATTGATGTAATTGATCAGTCATCGATGACTCATCGATTACTCATTGACTAGTATACTGCGCACGAACGACACCTTTCTTGCTTCTTGTCATCAGACACCAAAGGAACCCGTAATGTATAAATACCTTAACGTCAAGCTCAAGACTAAATATACAAAAGAACTAATGCAAGAAAGATAATCCTGTCCTAAAACTATTGTGAGCCTCCTTAAACTGCATGTAATGCATTGCAAGTGCAGTTATTTGTGAATTTCAGAGATGGGAAGGCAAAGAGTTGCTGAATCTTTTATTAGTAAAGAATTGGGGGGTAGGGAATCAATACACAAAGATTGTTGTCAGGCCATGCATGTGTGTGTGTGGTTTCTGCTTCAGTATTGGGCCTTTAGACTATTTTACTGTTTTGGAATCCAAGATATCTTTCTTTGTTTGGTCTTGTAATTACCATCGCTGAGTAGCATTTGCTTTGCTTTCCTTCCCTTTAAATTTTTCCAGGCACATAATCTTGTACTGCGTTGCTGAAACTGGTATTTTGAGGGCAATCTTTCAGCCAAGGACATCATCCCACTGTTTACTAGGCAAAAGGGCTTGATCCCACAATGCATTAGGTTAAAAAGAAACCACCAACATTTCTTATCATGATGTAATTGCCAGGATAGAGGAAATGTAAGTTGAGGGATTGGCTTGTTATTTTTCTAAAAATAATGATTTTATTCAAAGTTAGAGCTGAAAAAGTGACCCTTTTTGTTGTTTTGCACTCCATAATTAACTGAATATTTAGTATATTTAGCTAACTAAATAAAGCCCTTCAAACAGCTGGAATTTTGGAGACTATTAAAGATTGTTTGAAAAAAGAACAATTGGCTAAAAAGCAAACCTTTGAGGGTAACTTAGACAGGACTAACACAGTCTTTTAGCAAAGATCCAGTTGGGCTTCTCAGCTAGTGAAATTTCTTTGAACCGACATAGCAATGTTTACAAAGTCACTGGCTGCCATTCAAACAATCATTACAAAAGAAGCTTTATTTGTTTAGTAGACTTAAGAACAGAATTTCTAGCAACTAAGGGTCTGTTCGTATGACAAATTTTTTGGCATAAAATTTAGTGGTGTGTTGAGATCTAAGAAACCGAGACAGCCCAGTCAACCGGGATCATATGATAAGGCCCTTAGACAGGTAGAAATGCTGTATGCAATTTTTATGAAATAATGTACTTGTATTTTAATGTTTAAAATAGTGAGGGCTGTTTTAACGCAAGACTTATAACCATTTATTTTACAATTTTTTCATGTGACAGAGTTGGCTCATTAGCAGAGACATTGATGTATACAACCAGGCATGGTAGACAACATAATTGCGTTAAATTTTTTGGACTGTCAAGGCCACTAGAGAGGATCTGTGAAAGTAAGTGCTTTTAATATTAGGGCATCATAAGTATTGATTGACAGAGGTTGTATCATCAGCTGCTCCCAAGGATTTTAATGGTGGGCCGGGGTCTTCGTTCCTCATGACACCAGTGATCAGTGAGACAAATGACCCTGGAAAGATATGATTTGAAGTCAGAAAATATCGACTACCAGCTTAAATGTGCATGCCTAGCTTTCGAATGAATTTCCAACAGACTTGTTGCAACTTTACTTCTGGCCATTTTTTTTTTTAAGTTTTACAACCAATAGAAAACGATCTTGTAACAGAACTTTCAAGAGCCACTTGTCCTTTCAAGTCTGCAAAGACTCGGCTAGGGTACCAGATTGTTCTCGGAATTGTGTATTGGTGAAATTGATGGTAAGCAACAAATGTACACAGAAGATAAACTTGATGCTTTTTTTTTGGCAGAAATTTTGGTGAACATCAGCAGCTTCCTCTGGGCTCAACAAGTACAAGTAATTTACACTAAGTTTATTGCAGCATTTTGCTTACAGTGACCAACAAAGATTTTCTTTTTCAAATAAATGTACCAAGAGTATTATTTTTGGATGTTTTTTTCATTGCAAAAGTCTTCAAGGGAACTTCAGCCATTGAGGCTAGTTGACTTTGAGTTACTTGAAATAATGCTTAAGTTACAAATTTTGCTGGACAAGGTAAAAATAACATTTAATAAAAGTAAGAAATAGAAAAGATTATCGGTGTCAAATTACCTGTGTATCCCATCTTGGATTTTAGGACAATGCTGTGTTGCCGAAGTTCTTTTGTTTGAGGGCAATGCAGTGACGTCATGAAATCCAAGATGGCAGTACACAGGAAATTTTAAAAGGATAGTCAGTTTAAATTATTTCTGTTTGTTACAATTGTCAACTTTGATATCTCTGTTGTCCGGCTAAATTTGTATTCTAGGCATTATATCAATCAACTCAAGGTTAAGTTGCTTTTACAGCCGAGGTTCCCTTCAATTGTAATACAGTCAACTCTCACCTTGCGGACACCCCGCTATTACAGACACCTTCTATTACAGACAAATTTCAGATCCCCATCTATAGAGGTTTGACTGAAAATGACTCCCGGTATTACGGACTCTCGCTATTCCGGACACAAAACGAAGTCCCAAAGGTTTCCGCTATAACGAGAGTTGACTGTAGCTAGAATGAGAGAATATGCAATCAGAAAACTGACATCTTCAGCGTGCAAAGAAAGTCCTGTCTTACAGTAGCATTTAAAAACCTATGGACCCCGCGGTGCATATCCGCTAGCGGATTTGGACTCCCCCGCCCCGGTCCATATCCGCTAGCGGATGTGGTAGTGGATGTGGACCCCACTTTGCAGATATGGACCCCCTTCCAAACTTTTATATTTGTAGCATTGTTTGTATCATAATCGGTAACTTATTCTATTTGCATGCTTTTGTCAATGTTTCTTTAAATCAGAACACAAAATTCTTCGCTTAAGATGAAAAGAAAAAAGACAAATTTCGTCCCAATGCTGCAAATTCTTCAATTTAGTTTACGAACATTTAAAAACTTTATAAGTCATTCGCCAAGCCTATAGTCTACTACCCGGGGGGGTCCATATTCGCTAGCGGATTTGGACCGGGGGGTCCAAATCCGCTAGGACACCGGCCCCTATTGTGTCCATCTTTTAGAGAATTGACTGTATGCAATCAAACAGTCTTTAATGTACTAGTACTAAATATTCTTTCACCTGCAACAACTGAAACATGAAATGCTGTTCAACTTTTTATGATGAAAGACTTGGAAACCAAAATTTATCATTAATGAAACAAAACCAGGCAAGAAACCCTGTTAATGTGACAATTAAGGAAACCAGTGCAAATTAGATGGTTGGCTGGGAATTTCGCCCATTGTCTACCAAGGACCGACTATTGAAACTCCTGCTATCTAATTGCCTACACAGGCACCTTTTGTTGATGGAAAAGCAAGCTCTGGCAACATGCGCTGCCTTGTGGCTGTCACTGAGTTCGAAGTTATTCTTGAAAGCTGTCAAGTTAACCTAAGTTCTCTGACTGTGGGTGGGGCAGGGGTGTAATGGTTAGTGCGCTGGACTCCAGCTTGAGCCATCTGAGTTAGAGCCTCGGCCAGGGCACAGTGTAGTGTTCTTTACTCTCACAGCGCCTCCCTTCACCCAAGTGTATAAATGGGTACCGGCGAATTTACTGCTGGGGGTAACCCTGCGAGGGATGAGCATCCCATCCAGGGGGAGTAGAAATACTCCTAGTCGCATCATGCTACAGAAACCGATATAAGCTCTGGCCTGATAGGCCACTTTGCTCGCACTACAGACTTGACGTTATGTTCTTTGACTTAATTTTCTCTGATTCTGGTTGGCTTTAATGGTTGACATGACGTGATTGTACCCCGCGCACAGGGACACTGTCAGCCGATAGTGTCTGTCCAAGGAAAATGCGGGATGAAAAGTGCCGATCAATGAAAAGTTTAGTAAATAAGTGGGCATTCAGTGGATTAATTGTTTTGTTTGTTATATTTATTAGGTTTCTTAATACTAGCATACAGGCCTTCAAGCTTTGCTTCTCGGGCAAATAGTTTATTTGAATAAGAACATGAAATTTCTGCCGGTTATCAATCAGCTGTTAAAGTTCACCACTAAATTTTCTCCGATTCTGATTGGTTTAAACTGCTCACGTGACGCGATAGTCAGGTCGCCCGCGGAGAGACACTATCAGCCCATAGTGTGCATCTGCGGAAAATGCCCGGGTGGATAGTGCTGACAGAGCAAGAGCAATTTAAACCAATCAGAATCGGAGAAAATCTAGTGGCGAACTATAACAGCCCATAGTGTGCGTCCGTGGAAAATGCCCGGATAGATAGTGCCGTCCGAGAAATATTTTGTAAACAAACGGTCATTTTAGTCGGTTTCTTGCCTGGTTTTGTTTCGCTTGTTATATTCAGTGAGTAGTTCGTCTAGTTTTATTTCATTTGGTACATTTCAGCTTTCAAGTCCTTTATCCTGAAAAGTTAAAAAAGTAATTGAAGATCCTCGTGTTTCAATGAGCGCGCGCGGAAGAAAATTTAGTGGGGAACAATAAAGACAATAGAGTGTTTCTGTCTTGGAACTATCAGCCGACAGTTCCTCGACAAAAACACTATTGTTTAAATAGTCCCTCGACAGGAACACTCTATTGTTTAAATAAAAACTTACAGGTCGCTGTCTAATTGTTTTAAAATTTTAAACTCGAGCCTGCCCTCTCATCATAAGTAGTTGCTTTCTTTGAATTGTTCATAATATATACAGTTTACCTGATTTTAGGAAAGCCATAAATGATTCCATTTTGTAGGAAGAAGGTCAATTATTGACTTAAATTTTTAGTAACCATAGCAGTAATTCCACTTTCGGTATCTCATTTTATATAGTTGTTTCTCTCGATTAGAGTTATCCCAGTTTAAAAAGATTAAATAATTATAAATGATTAAAAAGAGATCTGATCTCACCATTAGTTAGGTGTGTAGAAATCAATGATGGTGCCTAAAAATTTATCTTTGTGAGCAGTTTCTTGAATATCTCAAATAAAAGCCTGTGTTACGACTGTATTTCTTTGTAAATGTTTTTATTATAACTAAGGTTTGTTCCAGCTCACGCTGAAACTGATTGCGGGCGAGGTGGCGAAGAGATTTTATTTGCCCAGTGAGGTATAAGGGACTATCTAAATTTATATTCCCCGTTTTGTTTAACACGACTGACAAACAGGTCTTTGCCACGAGCGTATTTATTTTTGTTACGATGTCATGAACCGCTCTAGGTGCACTTGCAGTATGGACTGACCAAGGGATGTCCATTCTTGGTAGTGGCTCTTGCACATCACCCTTAAAGAAAGTTGTACAGACGTTATAATACAGTTGAATTTCGTTTGTTTACACACCAACATTGCGAAGACCACCAAATCGTGTGTAAATTTAAAAAATTGAAGTGGAGTGTAAAAGGGATCAGAGACGTTCCATCAGGACGACATAAATTGATCATCATCACCAGACTGTGAAACACTTCCAATATTATTAACTCTTGGTAATACCTTTAAAAAAGCCTGAAACCCGTATTCGGTGGTTTAGAAGGACCACCATTTTACACACACTTTAAGGTGGTTTACGAGGACCACCGTTAAAACTGTTCACAAACACGTTTCTCAACGTTTTAAGCCGTTTGGAGCCTTAAAGTTTACGAGGACCAGGTATCGGTCCTCGTAACTACGGTGGTCCTCATAACGTAGGTGTGTAAACATGTTTTGGTCCTTGTAAGTACGGATGGGTGGACACACACACACACACACACACACACACACACACACACACAGACTTTTGACCTTCACAGGGCAGCATCGCTCTCCATCTAGCTACTCCAGTTTCTCAAAGCTAAAAATAAACTGAAACACAATTTATTGCATTGTATAATTATTGCATTGTAAGCTGGTGTTCTTATCATGTAAAGTGTATAAGTCTGCTTTCCACTGAAGAAAAACAAAAAGCTTGATTTCAATTTCAGCTCGCTTTTTAATTCCCCTACGAATAGATCGAATCAGTTTGATGCCATGTCAAGATGGTAAAATTATCACAGTGGACGAGTCATATACATGTACAGCTGCACAAAAATGGCTTAAACAGTTGCAAACATATAACTGCCATAACTGATCATACATGTAAAACAGTGCCTATTAAGGAGGCTCGAAAGGGTTTTTCGTTGCTATATCGCTTGTGAAACGATGGAAGATTACAAAGAAGGATGTTTAATGGTGTGGGCAAACTATATGTCTCCTTGCAACTCTATTGTTGGGCTATACTTTAAGGGTACTTGTGACGTCATATCAGTTACCATGGCAACGTACGAGGTCCACAAAAGCGTCCTCTAAATTTCAGTTTTTGTAAATTATCTGAGAAACTAATTCGGTGACCTACCATTTTTATTTCTTTGTTGGAAAGTTCCCGAAATTCTTTAACTTTTCAGACAGTATGAAAAAATTCTATCTAGTAGAATTAAATGTATTTAAAGAAAACCCGTTTTATGGCTTACAGAAAATTCCACTAGATAATTTTCCCCGAAACTTTTATATCTGAAGTGCCATTGCGAATGGTGCGTGCATGCAAAAAATCAAGATAGGTCACCGAGCGAACTTTCGAGCTAAAAACAAATGTTTTCTGCAGATTTTATTTCCGGTTCGCGCGATTTTACGCAGCATTAACTTCCGGTGTGCTGATTTTAATACTGCTTCAGCTGACGCGTGCATCTTAGTTATGGCGTGTGTAGATTGCGCGCGCGTGCAGCTAAAAACCCTTTCGAGCCTCCTTAAGACTGGACGAAGAACAATTCAAAATTCAGATCTATGTTTCATAGCTAGGTAATCACTTAATTCGTTAAAACAGCTGAAGAGGTTTACTAGTAACAAATATTTTAGGCCCAGCGTAGTCATGCATCTTCGAATGAGAGACATACCAAGCCAGAAGGTCGCCGCTTACCTCCATTTCGTTGAAGCATTACGAAGTTGAAGACGATCAGAAAGGCAAATCATGGACGCTCCATCAACGGATCAAATGATTCGGTTCGGTCCCTTAACTTTCCGTCCAATAAAAGGTAAAAACCAAGGGTGCTTTCCATTCGGCCAAAAATTCCTAGATTTCCGGTCCGAAACTGAATGGAACGGCAAAAATTCCGGGAAAAGTTTTCGAAAATTTAGGAATACGTTTTGAGTGCACCCTCTTTTCCGGAAAATCGGAATAACCGGAAAATTCCGTTCCATTCGACCATTCCTGCTCGGGCCTAGTTTCTCCGAGCCTGGAAATCAAGATCAACACGGCTGATGCAAAGGCTACCAAACATAATATTAGTGCTCTATCTGACAAACGACTGAAATATCTTAGTTCAACATCACTGCAGTGGATATGCCTCAACACGCTTTAGTGATTACTTCGAAAATACCTGTGGGCTACGTGAAATGTGAGCATAACTGCTGTGAACCGCTCGCTCGTCATTCGAAATCGACTCTTGAACTCGTCAGGGAAATGAAAAGGTATCGTATCCTAAATGTAGTCGCGGACTCCTTTTAAATTCTTACGATAAAACTTATATTGTCACCCTCACCTAATACATGGTTTATTTCAACTTCAGCGTCGTCGATCGAGCAACCAGAAGGCAAGTAAACAAAGGTAAAAAGTCCTCCGTTTGATTTCGTATTTTCGCGCGAAACTTGGAACTTGATGGCCATTGACCTGGAACGGGTTAATCCAAGGAACGGGAAATACTGTTCCATTCGTCGCATGGAATACCCGGAATTTCAAACCGGAAAATTTTGTCGAATGGAAAGCGCCCCAAACCGCCGTGGCAGTTTATTTATTTCGTTTTACACAGCAATTTTGAAATGGTTACAGCTACGTGGTGACTCGCATGATATTTCACTCCATCACAACCGACCAAAATGCTCGTATCAGACTATTGCAAAGCCTGGTCAGCGGAAAATCCGTTGAAACATTCCACCAAACCAGCCAAAGATGACCGCCAAAAATGAAGCGAGAAGATTTCTTGTTCTTAACCAATGATTTTTTAACGGTACGTTTCTGTCTATCTTATCTGCTTTCACTCCACTTTGTTGTTTATAATCCTCGTAACTTTTTCAAGGGTATTTTCAGGTGTTTACGCCAGTTTCGCGGGTAATGGCGTATTTGCTCCAGTGCAGACATACGTACAGTGTAGTTACTTGAGTACCAAATGAATTCTAACAATTGTTAAACGAACTCAAGGAAATCGATCGAACTTTGGATTCGAACTGTAGAAGAACAAAATTGGGGCAATCCAATGAATTGAACCGCATCTTGATTGGGCACGATAATGTGTTGTATACATGTTTTAACTGACTACATGGTATCGCATGCCATAACACCTGAAAATCCAGGCTTGAATTAAGGTGGCTCCCTAGAGTTTTACTGAGACTCAACAGCGCGCGCTACCACTGCCTACAAACGTCAGTATTAATCGCGCGTTCAAAAATGACGCAAATAACCCTAAGCAGAAACGAAATCACTGCAGCACTTGAAAGGCGTTAAATCCCTTCGGTATAAGTAGCAATAGTTTCAAACTCCGTTAAAACATGTGTTTGAGCCTGGGCCAAGAATTATGACAAAAAAGCTCTATAAGTAACCGCTAAAAGAGCTCTTATTTATTCTTGCTTTCTCGCACGCGATACATGGCGTCACATGAGCGCGCGCCAAAGTGAGTATCCACACGCGATATCACGGGTGTTTTTCTGATTTTTGTGACGTCACGTGAGAAAATGAATGCTAAGTTTCTCGCGTTTCTTTCGGTGAATATTTTTTTTTTTAAATTTGGCCCAGTTGTAAACACATACCATTCCTATAAAATACCGTACTTTTGTTAAAATCTGTCAGAGCTAATCTCACATATTTGGAATAATGAGAAATTAGAGAATATTAGAAAAACCGTCTAAACAACCTTGACTTTTTACCAGTTTTAAATGTCAGGCAATATCATTTCCATGATGTGGGGAGATATGAAAAAAATTCATTGAAGGAAAGTATAAATATTAAGGAGTTTAGGTCAAAATGAGGAATATATCTGCCTGTCATTAGATGAGATGTTATCATGGTAACGGCCTTAATCCAAAAATTGACAACCAAACCAAAGGCCTTATTTTAACAGTACCCATACTGGTAAATCTCTAAGGGGAAAACTTTAAGAGAAATTAACTACGTTTCCTTTTTTAACTCGCGCTCTATAGGGAGGGTGTTTCGTAATAACTCTAAGGAGCCACCTGAAGCCTGCCATGAACAGAATCCTTGCATTTTGCCTGCGACGTTGGGTGACACTCGACCTTTATTTGTCCTATTATTATTTCCGTCGCTAATTTCACTTATTCTTTATTATTTTGGTTCCTGCAACAACATTGTAGATTTCTAGACAACTGAAATGATATTCACACAAAGGGCTGAAGGGGCTTCTCCCCATGCACATGTGCTCCAAGTTTTGACCTTTAGTGGGGGAGAGCCAAGCATTCAATGTAGTCCAAATTCACTAGATTTTTTGTTATGAATACACTTGTTTATATGGCAGGTTTGGTATATATCAAAAGATATTGAT
>JAHPZR010055842.1:0-21970 GCA_019787425.1 Platygyra sinensis | reverse complement strand
CTACTATACTCTACTATACTGTACTATGCTCTACTGTACTGTACTGTACTCTACTATACCATACTCTACTGTACTCTACTCTACTGTACTCTACTCTGCAGTGTACTCTACTCTACTGCACTCTACTCTACTCTACTCTACTCTACTCTACTCTACTCTACTCGACTGTGCTCTACTGTACTGTACTGTACTGTACTCTACTGTACGCTACTCTACTGTGACTGTACTGTACTGTACTCTACTGTACTCTACTGTACTGTACTCTACTATACTCTACTCTACTGTACTCTACTCTACTCTACTCTACTGTACTCTTGTCCTCTCTACTCTACTCTACTGTACTATAGAGAAGAGTAGAGTAGAGTACAGGAGAGAAGAGAAGAGAAGAGTAGAGTAGAGCAGAGTAGAGTATAGCACATTACAGAACTCTACTCTGCAGTGTACTCTGCTCTACTGCACTCTACTCTACTCTACTGTGTACTCTACTCTACTCTACTCGACTGTGCTCTACTGTACTGTACTCTACTGTACTCTACTGTACTGCTTCTCTACTCTACTCTACTCTACTCTACTCTACTATAGAGTAGAGTAGAGTAGAGTATAGGAGAGAAGAGAAGAGTAGAGTAGAGCAGAGTAGAGTATAGCACATTACAGAAGCGTAGAGTAGAGAAGAGTAGAGTAGAGTAGAGTAGAGAAGAGAAGAGTAGAGTATGGTAGAGTAGAGTAGCTTAGAGTAGAGTACAGTACAGTAGAGTAGAGTAGAGTAGAGTACAGTAGAGTACAGTAGAGTAGAGAAGAGTACAGTAGAGTAGAGGTACAGTAGAGTACGAGTAGAGTACAGTAGAGTAGAGAGAGTAGAGTACAGTGAGTAAGTAGAGTAGAGTAGAGTAGAGTAGAGTAGAGTAGAGTAGAGTAGAGTACAGGAGAGTAGAGTAGAGTAGAGTAGAGTACACAGTACAGTACGCAACAGTATAGTAGAGTTGTGAAGAGTAGAGTACAGTATAGTAAATTACAGAAGCGTAGAGTAGAGTAGAGTAGAGTAAGAGTAAGAGGTAGAGTAGAGAGTAGAGTACAGTACAGTAGAGTAGAGTAGAGTAGAGACAGAAGCGTAGAGTACAGTAGAGTAGATAGTAGAGTGCAGTAGAGTAGAGCAGTACAGTAGAGTAGAGTAAGAGAGTAGAGTAGAGTAGAGTACAGTAGAGTACAGTAGATAGAGATGAGTAGAGTAGAGTAGAGTAGAGTACAGAGAGTAGAGTAGAGAGAGAAGAGAGAGTAGAGTAGAGTACAGTAGAGTAGCGGAGAGTTCGGGTTTTAGCGTAAAGTAGAACAACCTATAGAGTAGAGTAGAGTAGAGTTGAGAAGAGTAGAGTGGAGTAGAAGAACCTCTAGTAGACCATCGTAGAAGAGAGTAGAGTTGAGTACACTAGAGTAGAGCAGAGTAGCTAGCGTGGTATAGTTGTTAGAGTCGAGTGGAGCAGATTTCTCTTGAGTAGATTTACATAGTACAATACTGAACTGTAAGTTTTGTTCCACTCAGATGTACAAGAAGCTGTAGAGGTCGTAGAGGAGCCCCAAAACTCTACGCTTTTTGTCGATCATATTTTTTGCCAGGTATAATTAAGAGCAGCAAAGTATTAGAACTTTCGGAAAACCAGGCTAACAAAAAATTACTCTTGTAGGATAAGTTAAGATTTTTTTCCCAGATCAACTACCTTTGAACAAATACGTAGCATGATTGTTATTGACTTGTAGCACAATACACATGTACATTGGTGTAACAAGGGGCATTTTCATGAAAAGATGTAAAGTATACCCAAACAACCATAACTCCTCAGATTTTAAGTAATTATCATCAAAGAAACATATTTGGCGAGTTTTCATCATTTATTTCACATTTACAGCTTATTTCAGAAAATACCCAGAATCCTTTGTGGGCGTGGCACCTGACAACATAATGCTGTTAACATGACCATATTGGCTAAAATACAACAAAAAAAAAACAGAAAAAACATGCAGAATTACAAAGAAGCAATAATTTTTTCATTTACAGTCAAAGGCACTTTATAAATGTTTTTTCTTCGTTTTTGTAGTTCCCCGCAAACATGCCGCACCGTGCCAGCAAGCACAAAAGCCGTTTTGTTTTTGTCTATTTTGTAAGTCATGTCAATAATGTTATCTCTGACAAAGAAAAAACCTTTAAGACCAAGGGAGCCTCTGGGGAAGGTGCACCCATAGTCATCTGTTGTAGGCTCATCTAATTCCACTAAACCAGTATTACAGCTGTAAAGGTTGCCCATTCGAAATTTGCACGAGCCGTTGTTTTCATTTAGCCGCTGTTTTGAATTGTTTTGAAGATTTCGACAATAACAGAGCCTTTGGAAATGAAAAAGAATTTTTCTTGTTGACAGTAAAAGTAATGTAAAGTGAAGAAAGCTTTGCTACCCTTCATTTAGTGACAGGCATTGTTTAAGTTTCATCGGCGATTTCACGCTGGTGATGCCGACGTGATTTGTGATTAATTTTTTTCATCTCCAATAATTTACCGCTTTCCTACACTAAGAAAACATCGCAGTCTTATTAAATTGTGTAAGTTGTACAGAATGAAACCCACCTTTTACTCCAGTATTTAAAAATATTTTAGGACTTTTTACTCAGTTGTTGTATTTTTTCGTATTTCTAAAAAGCCAGACATAACTAATCGATGATCAATGACATCAGTGAGTAATCGTTGAGTAATCGATGCCCAAAACTTTTGAGGCCTATCGAGTACTCATCGATGACATCGATTACTTATTGATGTAATCGATCAGTCATCGATGACTCGTCGATTACTCATTGACTAGTATACTGCGCACGAACTACACCTTTCTTGCTTCTTGTCATCAGACACCAAAGGAACCCGTAATGTATAAATACCTTAACGTCAAGCTCAAGACTAAATATACAAAAGAACTAATGCAAGAAAGATAATCCTGTCCTAAAACTATTGTGAGCCTCCTTAAATTGCATGTAATGCATTGCAAGTGCAGTTATTTGTGAATTTCAGAGATGGGAAGGCAAAGAGTTGCTGAATCTTTTATTAGTAAAGAATTGGGGGGTAGAGAATCAATACACAAAGATTGTTGTCAGGCCATGCATGTGTGTGTGTGGTTTCTGCTTCAGTATTGGGCCTTTAGACTATTTTACTGTTTTGGAATCCAAGATATCTTTCTTTGTTTGGTCTTGTAATTACCATCGCTGAGTAGCATTTGCTTTGCTTTCCTTCCCTTTAAATTTTTCCAGGCACATAATCTTGTACTTCGTTGCTGAAACTGGTATTTTGAGGGCAATCTTTCAGCCAAGGACATCATCCCACTGTTTACTAGGCAAAAGGGCTTGATCCCACAATGCATTTCGAAGGTTGAAAAGAAACCACCAACATTATTATCATGACGTAATTGCCAGGATAGAGGAAATGTAAGTTGAGGGATTGGCTTGTTATTTTTCTAAAAATAATGATTTTATTCAAAGTTAGAGCTGAAAAAGTGACCCTTTTTGTTGTTTTGCACTCCATAATTAACTGAATATTTAGTATATTTAGCTAACTAAATAAAGCCCTTCAAACAGCTGGAATTTTGGAGACTATTAAAGATTGTTTGAAAAAAGAACAATTGGCTAAAAAGCAAACCTTTGAGGGTAACTTAGACAGGACTAACACAGTCTTTTAGCAAAGATCCAGTTGGGCTTCTCAGCTAGTGAAGTTTCTTTGAACCGACATAGCAATGTTTACAAAGTCACTGGCTGCCATTCAAACAATCATTACAAAAGAAGCTTTATTTGTTTAGTAGACTTAAGAACAGAATTTCTAGCAACTAAGGGTCTGTTCGTATGACAAATTTTTTGGCATAAAATTTAGAGGTGTGTTGAGATCTAAGAAACCGAGACAGCCCAGTCAACCGGGATCATATGATAAGGCCCTTAGACAGGTAGAAATGCTGTATGCAATTTTTATGAAATAATGTACTTGTATTTTAATGTTTAAAATAGTGAGGGCTGTTTTAACGCAAGACTTATAACCATTTATTTTACAATTTTTTCATGTGACAGAGTTGGCTCATTAGCAGAGACATTGATGTATACAACCAGGCATGGTAGACAACATAATTGCGTTAAATTTTTTGGACTGTCAAGGCCACTAGAGAGGATCTGTGAAAGTAAGTGCTTTTAATATTGGGGCATCATAAGTATTGATTGACAGAGGTTGTATCATCAGCTGCTCCCAAGGATTTTAATGGTGGGCCGGGGTCTTCGTTCCTCATGACACCAGTGATCAGTGAGACAAATGACCCTGGAAAGATATGATTTGAAGTCAGAAAATATCGACTACCAGCTTAAATGTGCATGCCTAGCTTTCAAATGAATTTCCAACAGACTTGTTGCAACTTTACTTCTGGCCATTTTTTTTTTTAAGTTTTACAACCAATAGAAAACGATCTTGTAACGGAACTTTCAAGAGCCACTTGTCCTTTCAAGTCTGCAAAGACTCGGCTAGGGTACCAGATTGTTCTCGGAATTGTGTATTGGTGAAATTGATGGTAAGCAACAAATGTACACAGAAGATAAACTTGATGCTTTTTTTTTTGGCAGAAATTTTGGTGAACATCAGCAGCTTCCTCTGGGCTCAACAAGTACAAGTAATTTACACTAAGTTTATTGCAGCATTTTGCTTACAGTGACCAACAAAGATTTTCTTTTTCAAATAAATGTACCAAGAGTATTATTTTTGGATGTTTTTTTCATTGCAAAAGTCTTCAAGGGAACTTCAGCCATTGAGGCTAGTTGACTTTGAGTTACTTGAAATAATGCTTAAGTTACAAATTTTGCTGGACAAGGTAAAAATAACATTTAATAAAAGTAAGAAATAGAAAAGATTATCGGTGTCAAATTACCTGTGTATCCCATCTTGGATTTTAGGACAATGCTGTGTTGCCAAAGTTCTTTTGTTTGAGGGCAATGCAGTGACGTCATGAAATCCAAGATGGCAGTACACAGGAAATTTAAAAGGATAGTCAGTTTAAATTATTTCTGTTTGTTACAATTGTCAACTTTGATATCTCTGTTGTCCGGCTAAATTTGTATTCTAGGCATTATATCAATCAACTCAAGGTTAAGTTGCTTTTACAGCCGAGGTTCCCTTCAATTGTAATACAGTCAACTCTCACCTTGCGGACACCCCGCTATTACAGACACCTTCTATTACAGACAAATTTCAGATCCCCATCTATAGAGGTTTGACTGAAAATGACTCCCGGTATTACGGACTCTCGCTATTCCGGACACAAAACGAAGTCCCAAAGGTTTCCGCTATAACGAGAATTGACTGTAGCTAGAATGAGAGAATATGCAATCAGAAAACTGACATCTTCAGCGTGCAAAGAAAGTCCTGTCTTACAGTAGCATTTAAAAACCTATGGACCCCGCGGTGCATATCCGCTAGCGGATTTGGACTCCCCCGCCCCGGTCCATATCCGCTAGCGGATGTGGTAGTGGATGTGGACCCCACTTTGCAGATATGGACCCCCTTCCAAACTTTTATATTTGTAGCATTGTTTGTATCATAATCGGTAACTTATTCTATTTGCATGCTTTTGTCAATGTTTCTTTCAATCAGAACACAAAATTCTTCGCTTAAGATGAAAAGAAAAAAGACAAATTTCGTCCCAATGCTGCAAATTCTTCAATTTAGTTTACGAACATTTAAAAACTTTATAAGTCATTCGCCAAGCCTATAGTCTACTACCCGGGGGGGGTCCATATTCGCTAGCGGATTTGGACCGGGGGGTCCAAATCCGCTAGGACACCGGCCCCTATTGTGTCCATCTTTTAGAGAATTGACTGTATGCAATCAAACAGTCTTTAATGTACTAGTACTAAATATTCTTTCACCTGCAACAACTGAAACATGAAATGCTGTTCAACTTTTTATGATGAAAGACTTGGAAACCAAAATTTATCATTAATGAAACAAAACCAGGCAAGAAACCCTGTTAATGTGACAATTAAGGAAACCAGTGCAAATTAGATGGTTGGCTTGGGATTTCGCCCATTGTCTACCAAGGACCGACTATTGAAACTCCTGCTATCTAATTGCCTACACAGGCACCTTTTGTTGATGGAAAAGCAAGCTCTGGCAACATGCGCTGCCTTGTGGCTGTCACTGAGTTCGAAGTTATTCTTGAAAGCTGTCAAGTTAACCTAAGTTCTCTGACTGTGGGTGGGGCAGGGGTGTAATGGTTAGTGCGCTGGACTCCAGCTTGAGCCATCTGAGTTAGAGCCTCGGCCAGGGCACAGTGTAGTGTTCTTTACTCTCACAGCGCCTCCCTTCACCCAAGTGTATAAATGGGTACCGGCGAATTTACTGCTGGGGGTAAGCCTGTGAGGGATGAGCATCCCATCCAGGGGGAGTAGAAATACTCCTAGTCGCATCATGCTACAGAAACCGATATAAGCTCTGGCCTGATAGGCCACTTTGCTCGCACTACAGACTTGACGTTATGTTCTTTGACTTAATTTTCTCTGATTCTGGTTGGCTTTGATGGTTGACATGACGTGATTGTACCCCGCGCAGAGGGACACTGTCAGCCGATAGTGTCTGTCCAAGGAAAATGCGGGATGAAAAGTGCCGATCAATGAAAAGTTTAGTAAATAAATGGGCATTCAGTGGATTAATTGTTTTGTTTGTTATATTTATTAGGTTTCTTAATACTAGCATACAGGCCTTCAAGCTTTGCTTCTCGGGCAAATAGTTTATTTGAATAAGAACATGAAATTTCTGCCGGTTATCAATCAGCTGTTAAAGTTCACCACTAAATTTTCTCCGATTCTGATTGGTTTAAACTGCTCACGTGACGCGATAGTCAGGTCGCCCGCGGAGAGACACTATCAGCCCATAGTGTGCATCTGCGGAAAATGCCCGGGTGGATAGTGCTGACAGAGCAAGAGCAATTTAAACCAATCAGAATCGGAGAAAATCTAGTGGCAAACTATAACAGCCCATAGTGTGCGTCCGTGGAAAATGCCCGGATAGATACTGCCGTCCGAGAAATATTTTGTAAACAAACGGTCATTTTAGTCGGTTTCTTGCCTGGTTTTGTTTCGCTTGTTATATTCAGTGAGTAGTTCGTCTAGTTTTATTTCATTTGGTACATTTCAGCTTTCAAGTCCTTTATCCTGAAAAGTTAAAAAAGTAATTGAAGATCCTCGTGTTTCAATGAGCGCGCGCGGAAGAAAATTTAGTGGGGAACAATAAAGACAATAGAGTGTTTCTGTCTTGGAACTATCAGCCGACAGTTCCTCGACAAAAACACTATTGTTTAAATAGTCCCTCGACAGGAACACTCTATTGTTTAAATAAAAACTTACAGGTCGCTGTCTAATTGTTTTAAAATTTTAAACTCGAGCCTGCCCTCTCATCATAAGTAGTTGCTTTCTTTGAATTGTTCATAATATATACAGTTTACCTGATTTTAGGAAAGCCATAAATGATTCCATTTTGTAGGAAGAAGGTCAATTATTGACTTAAATTTTTAGTAACCATAGCAGTAATTCCACTTTCGGTATCTCATTTTATATAGTTGTTTCTCTCGATTAGAGTTATCCCAGTTTAAAAAGATTAAATAATTATAAATGATTAAAAAGAGATCTGATCTCACCATTAGTTAGGTGTGTAGAAATCAATGATGGTGCCTAAAAATTTATCTTTGTGAGCAGTTTCTTGAATATCTCAAATAAAAGCCTGTGTTACGACTGTATTTCTTTGTAAATGTTTTTATTATAACTAAGGTTTGTTCCAGCTCACGCTGAAACTGATTGCGGGCGAGGTGGCGAAGAGATTTTATTTGCCCAGTGAGGTATAAGGGACTATCTAAATTTATATTCCCCGTTTTGTTTAACACGACTGACAAACAGGTCTTTGCCACGAGCGTATTTATTTTTGTTACGATGTCATGAACCGCTCTAGGTGCACTTGCAGTATGGACTGACCAAGGGATGTCCATTCTTGGTAGTGGCTCTTGCACATCACCCTTAAAGAAAGTTGTACAGACGTTATAATACAGTTGAATTTCGTTTGTTTACACACCAACATTGCGAAGACCACCAAATCGTGTGTAAATTTAAAAAATTGAAGTGGAGTGTAAAAGGGATCAGAGACGTTCCATCAGGACGACATAAATTGATCATCATCACCAGACTGTGAAACACTTCCAATATTATTAACTCTTGGTAATACCTTTAAAAAAGCCTGAAACCCGTATTCGGTGGTTTAGAAGGACCACCATTTTACACACACTTTAAGGTGGTTTACGAGGACCACCGTTAAAACTGTTCACAAACACGTTTCTCAACGTTTTAAGCCGTTTGGAGCCTTAAAGTTTACGAGGACCAGGTATCGGTCCTCGTAACTACGGTGGTCCTCATAACGTAGGTGTGTAAACATGTTTTGGTCCTTGTAAGTACGGATGGGTGGACACACACACACACACACACACACACACACACACACACATATCCCACCTATAGAATGGGATAGGCTGTTATTATATGATTACTCGATTTGCGAACCACCACACAAATGTGGTTTGTTGGTAAACCAGTTGTACCATGCTGTCCGATGGTACTATGAAAGCGTTTTTTGTACAATAACTTATCTACACACCACCGATGGGGTTCAACCACATCGGGGTGTGCAATAGTGTTTAAGACCATGTTTCTTACCTGGAATTTACTTGTAGTTGTAAAAAACGATTTTCCGCTAACTGCGGGGACATGTGATTTTTGAAGATGTGCTCCATCTTCAGAAACCAAATTTAATAATCATTTCTTTGTTCTGAATACTGTAAGGAGCTGATGCACTTCAACAATGAAAAGTATTTGAATAGAACAATGAACTCCTTCAAGTAATAAACTTTATTAAAAAACAATTAATTTTACACAAACAGTGTTTATAACTTTATTAAACTGGTATTCATAACAACCAAACTTCGAACATTCGTCTTGAGTTTCATTTTGCTCTCGTTCAAAGTTTTTATACATTTCATGTGCTCTTCTTTCATCTACTTTATCAAGGTGAGGGAAATATTACAATCATTTCTTTGTTCTCAATTCTGTACAGATCTTATACGTTAAACAATAAAAAGTATTTGAATACAACAATGGTCACACGTCATTTCACACCACGAACTTTACTAAAAACACTTAGTTTTACAGAACACTGCAATTCCATTTTACTCATATTCATAACATCCAAGTCTCAAGCATTCGTCTTCATTTTCGTTCTGCTTTCTTTGAAAGTTTTTATACATTAGATATGCACTTGTTTCATCCACTTTCACAAGGTGTAATAAATTTTTCACCCATGCGTCCTCCAGATAAACATTTAATTTTTTTATGTATTTGTTCTTCAATCGCTGACCACACTTTATCAACTTTAAAATGTTTTTTAGCTTCCTCATAGTGACAGATCCATATTTCCTCTTCCTCCTTCATCATGCAATCGTGATGCATCTGACTTGGGTCGTCGATTTGGCATCCCTCACAACATTGCCTCGCTTCTTCATACACCAAGTAATTCATTTCTCTGGCAAATTCATCCTGTATAATGTCTGCAATTCTATTTCTTAGCAGCAGTGCTTGTATTTCAATTTCATCCACCAGTAGATTTCTTCTTTGATATTTACCAATCATGATTTCCAGCTGTGTATTCAACTTCCTTTGCTAGTTGCTCAAGATAGCATACCTGAGGTTCCAACGTATTTATAATGAAAAAAATCATATGACCTCTGGTACTAAAAATAATTCTATGACATCATTCTACCCATTTTAAGATTATGACGTAATACTTCCAATGACAACCTACACACCCCTCCATCCCGATGACGTCACTATAATATTTTTAGATTATGATGTCATCATTTTTGATGACGTCAACCCCTTAGGGTATTGTGACGTCACTGTGTCCCTGTGTCCCCTCGGCAGAACCCCTACTTTATTACTACTTTCTACTTCCTGTAATTGTGCTAGTCCTTGTCTCTGCTGGTGCCTTGGATGCATATGGCGCTCTACACCAATACAACTTCGCGGATCTATTTTCTTATGTTACCAATTTCTTCGGACTTCAATTAAAAAAAAACATATTCAACTTTGAATCATTTTCGCTTGTTAGCGTCGCCTTTTCATTGTAAATACGCACGAATGAATCTCAAAAAGATAAACAAATTACACCCTTGAAAGTGCTCTGCAAAAGGTTAGAAAACTGACTCGTCTTGTTTAATGATTTCTTTTGTGATACTACTTAACTCGTGAATTTAAATTGCATGACTGTAAATCTTCCTTTCTCTCAGTATTTATATTTTCCCAATACATTATCTGTTTTATTTCGATTATAGGCAGTGTTCAACTCTAACTGAATTTTTCCGTTCTGTCTTTAAATGGCTTGTTGTTTACGCGTGATCATCTTCACTTGATTTCGACTTGGTTCGCTTGGATTTGCCACCGGATTTCTTGAAATTGTTTCTCCTTCTCCAATATCTTTCCATATTTTCGGAATCGACCCTGGCTGGATTTTCCGCTTATAACCAGGCATCTATGTTGGACGCCCAAAGCAAAGAACTTGATGATAGAACAGATCGCAAAATCACCAACAAAATATCGCGCATTTTCCTTTTCCGGGACTATTGTGCAAAGAGACTCTGGTATTGAGATCAGCAATATTACTGCAACCATGCACAACACATCTTTTTCCCGGCATTTTTTAACTCTACATTCACCTATTACTGGTTAAAGAAAGCGCAAGAAACATGCGATTAGTGGATCTTGTTTATGACGCGAAGGTTTTCGTTACGAGTATGACGTCACTAGGCCCATGCTTCCTACTGCGCGGTAGGAACATAGCCGATCAATGGCGGACGCAAAATTACGAGAAATACCGTGAGAAAAAACGTACTTCCAGTGTTGGGATTTAAAAACGGCTTGGCCTGGTAAGTAACCGCTACATAAACTTTCGAAAAATCCACAAACATAAACTTCGGAAAATTTGATCGAACTGACACTTTAAAAGAGTGGTAAATGTCCGAAGTCCGCCTCTTTCTAGCGACGTTTTAGCGGTTTATAAAAGTCGGCGAAAATCCGATACATTTTAATAATAATTTTAAGTTTTCCTCCCCGCGCCAAATTAAGATGGCGTTATTATTCACACCGTGGAAAGGTCCATTTAGCTATTCACATTTCAAATGTTAGGGTATTTTCAGTTTAACAGTCTCCATCTTTAAGAGAGCGGAATGTTGCAGGAAATTCACCCATCTGAATCACCAAAATGCACCGCTCGGCACATGCGATCTCCTTGGGTCGATCGTTGACACGAGGCGTAACGTCACTACAACAGACACTCTTCTTTACTCAATGAAGTGGCCGGGTATTCTGATGTATAGCCGATTCGGAGAAGCTTTGAACATTTTCTGTTGTTATTGTGATTATTATGATTATTTTTTGGGCTTACACGCACGAGGATTTAGCTATTTTTCCACTGAACAATGGACAAATTGATCAAATATATACACATAATCACATAATTTGACTCACCTTCATTTGAATTCTTGGAGCCGCTAGCTGGACTGCACGTCTCGGTCTGACGACTCTTTAATAGTGGGAGTACTTTGAAAGTTTTCCCCCCTACGTTTTGATAGAGTTGTAAAAAGCTCATCCTTGTCAATACTGTCGTTATCCATGAGAAATAAATGATTCCCGAATAAATGCCGTTACTCCATCTCACGAGTAGCTAAATGTGAGCTGAATTGAGTGAGTTCAAATTCGAAGTAACCAATGAAAAGATAGGATGAATCCCCCGGGGATTAGTCTCGTCATTGGAATAGCCAGTAACAAATGCTGTGATTGATTGAATCTTGTCACATGGCTATCGTGCCATATCCCATGTGCGCAAAAAAATACTCTCTTGTTTGCAGGGGACAGAATAGATTTCTGAGAAGTGGGATTATATTGCTGTTCAGTTACGCACGGAAACCTAACGAATGAATCGCTGGTGTATCAAAGTAAGAGGTGGCATCGCCAAAGTTTACACTCGGAGAAGTGGAAGTTCTCTTTCCAAAACTAGTGGTGAAGAGTATGAACAGGTTCTAAGCTTCTCGGCATATTATCATGAAGAGAGCAACTGAAGAAGCTTGTGAAGGTAAGACTTTTTAAGATCCTTTTCTTTCTAAAAGGGTACCTCGGCCTCGGATTTTAGTTCTTCTTGTTAGTCTAAACTGGCTAAAGGAAAAAATTTGGTTCCTGAAAATTTGCAACGTTTCAACGACCTCTTCTTTCTACCTGGAAGTGTGAAAAATAAACCGTGTAGCCTTTCAGTGAAGGGTGAACACTCAAAAATCGCAACATTTGCAACGGTCAGCTAGAAACAAAACTGTAACCACTTTATACATATATATGAAACGAGTTGTCGATTTCAGAGTAATCGGCCGCATCTGATCACGAGTTGTGCTAAAACCGCCATAAATAAATACGCAACTGACATTTTGATGCGAGACTCTACGGCCCGGTTCATACGTCGAACTTTTCATGTACCGAACCTAATACCTATTTGGGTCGACCCGAACTCAATATCCGCTTAGAGGAAATCAATAAATTTTCCAGTTGTACACTTAACAGAACAAAATAAACACTCTTCAATGGGTCAGCAGATATCTGTGATGTTTATTAGTCGGGCGAGGCCGACTTTAAATTTACCCTGCATTTCTCCACAAAATTAAGTCACGTGCAATTGGGAATACCGCAGACCCGTCATAAAGGTCAACCTTCTTTCAAGATGTCGAAATCGATGGCGGATACGTCGAATATCTTAACAAATGGTGTAATCTTTTCTACGCTCAAACATACAGACCCACACACCGTTCGCGGCAGATCCACTCAAAAAGATGGCGTGTGTAATGAGCATATATTTCGAAACGGGTCGTTCCCCGAACACAAAATAGCAAAAGAATCAAATTAAATGATTTAGCGGATTTAGCAAAAGTCTTACCAGAATCATGCCAGACTGAATCAAATGAGTTTTCAGTGAACAGAAAATGTGGACAGAATGTTGCTACAGACGACAGAAGAACATTTACTGATAAAGGCAAGGTGCGTCGTATTCAAACTCTAGGAAACGACAACAGAGATGCCATGTTGGACTGCGAAGGTGGCTTTCTTCAGAGTGAGGATAAACGTAAGCTTATAAATTGTCTGGTCAGCTTAGGTCTAGTTATGTAACTCTATCTTGATTACTAAGCTTACATTCGCTATGTTTTTGCTCAAACTGAGTGCATTATCCGCTGCTATTTTTCTCTTTGTTTCATTAGTTTTCTCGCTCTTTTGCGTATTCGCATGTTGTGCAGGCATGTTTGTTTCGTATCACATAACGCCGGGTGGCAGATGAATGTGATCATGTTGTATTGGAAAAGGCAGCGCTATGTATGGATACCTTATGTATACAGCAAAAGTGTGACGAATCAGCATTGTGTGTACAACAAATTGATGTTGCAAGGGAAATAAAATTCAGGTCTCGTTACATGAGGTTTGTTTATCACTGTAATATTAACAGTCCGGAGTACCATGTGAGAAGACGATCCGGTCGTGAGCCCAGCAGAATACCTGTGAAAAACTAGGAAAGCTTTGACATAAAAAAAAATAAATAAAATAAAGAAATTGGTCTACAGGCATATACAACACGCAACACAGTCAACAGACTTGCGCGTAATGAGTTAAATTTAAATCCTGTGGTACCAGAACGATCAAAGGAGAAATATACCTATACATCGAACTCCAGGAACATGAGCTCGATTTGATAGCTGCAAGAAACATTAGAATTTCTCTAGACAAGCCTATAGCTTGCTCGAAGTAAAGCTACAGAGTCTCCGAAGGAAAACGTAGAAGAGAAATATGATACTGTACCTGTGATAAGAATCTACCTGCTGTACTTGCAAACAGTTCTAATCATAGCCGAGTCCGGCATCACAATATAGAATGCGAGTAAGCAACACGTTCACAGTAAATGTCATATTTTGTCCCTTAAAAGCAAATACTTGGAGACTTAAAAATAAATCTTGCAATAGAAATGAGCCCGAACAGTACACTAACGCATGCAAATTATAGAGGCGTCAAACTCAACGAGGCAACACGCAGATAACAGCGCGCAGAAATCATGTAGACGTATGACGTGTAACGGCTCTAGCTTTCTCCTAATAACACAATTTAATACAATATAAACGGCAAACCTAGTGTACAAATGGCACGAACCGTAGGAGTCGTGTTTGGCCTGTCTATTTTATTTACCTCAGCAAAATAACATGCGGAGCCTGGAAATGACAAGACGTGGCGAAAAAAAAAAATGACAAAACATTGACTGTATTGCAGAGTAAACTGACAATGTTTTGAAATTATGTGTAATTACCTTCTTCATAACATTTTTTTGGAGAAAGCGAAAACCTGGGTCGGTCGAACGACGCTAAACGGTCGAAAACGGGGAATAGCCTTAGGGGACAAAAAAAAATTTACACCGCGCCCATAAACGAGGAACTTGGACAAACAAGTAACTGGTCAAAACTGGTAGTGGCATATCTTCCTGTAGCCCGACTTACGATCTTAGATTGTCTTGTTTAGCATCAGCTAGCTGATGCTATTTAATATATAAAACATTAACAACTGTTTTTTGTAACTATGTTTTGAAGAAACGTACTTCAATGCTTCGGTGAAAATCCTTCAGTTTCGATCAGTTCTGTAACTTCTGGCCTTGTCTTTAAAGGTTTGTTTTAGGCGCATATTCATCAAGGGAAAAGCATGTGAAATGTTTCCAGTAATAACTGGCTAGATTTTTTTGCGGTGGCGCCATTTCATGCACGACTGCCTTTTTGACAGCTCACTAGACAATCACAAACTCTCTTATATCAGCAAATACATTAACGTAACTTATGCATTAGATTCGGTCCATAAGAAGATCGACGTATGAACCGAAACCGAACTTTTGGCGTTCTATCCGACAGGCCCAGTCGGATAGAACGGTATAGTCGACCCGAATACAAATCTGCCGATCCTAATTGATTCATACGTCGAACTTTTCATGTACTTAATAGCAACATTAGGTTCGGTACATGAAAAGTTCGACGTATGAACCGGGCCTACGACTTCTGATTAGAAAAGGACTGATTTAGATGTAATAGTCGATTAAAGAGTTAGAGAAATAATACTGAACTTCGAAATACCCTAGAAAAGGAAGTAAGCAATGAGAAATTGATTAGATCTGTTTAAAGGTGACCGGAAACGAAAGAGGGCCTACAGAGAATTGAAGTTATATTCATAATTTTGAATATCCGGATGTTGCTGTGATTGCCGATTCTTTCAACCTTCCGACCTACCCGCTTTCGCACGAATAGAGGACGATATTGGAAGCGAACCATTATTTATGGGGACTACTGCGTTATACCTTACATGATTTTTTGCTCATGTTTGCAAGAATTTAACTTTCCACTGAGAGAGACTAAGATCGCCCTAAAATATTTTGTTCTGGCAAATGTTTTACACGACGTCGACGGAAATTGTCTCACGAGTCACCCAACAGAGCACGGCATATATCACGAACCGTAGAAGTCTTGTAGGCTAGTCAACCCTATTTTACACTGAACTGGATATAGAATTGGTATGAGAAGCGAACTATTATTTATGGAGACTGCGTTATACCTTGTATGATTTTTGGCTCATTTTGCAAGAATTAACTTTCCAGAGAGACTTTGTATCTGGCAAATGTTTTACACGACATTGACGGAAATTGTCTTACGAGTGACCCAACAGAGAACGGCAAATGTCACGAACCGTAGAAGTCGTGTAGGCTAGTCAACCCCATTTTACACTGAACTGGGCATACACTTTTTTTTATATATAAGAATGTTGTTTTTCCGGCCCAGGCTGAATATTCTTATTTTTCTGCCGATTTTAGGCTGAAAATATTCGTGTATTATTCTTAAATTTTATCTTATGACATTTCCGTTTTCGAATTTATTGGGGTATCAATATTAAAAGTGTTTGGTATCTGTATCGCGTTACATTGTGCACATGCGAGGTCAAAATATAATGTAGCTACAATCTTGGACAGAATAAAATGAGAAATATAACCACCCCTCCCACCGAATCAATGATGAACTCGCGGCCTAACAAAGCGCGCTATTTTTTCCATCATTGAAATGGGGGGAGGGGTGGTCTTAATTTCTCATTTATTTTGTCCAAGATTGTAGCTAGATGTCACGTCAACCGACACTTGGCCGTTTTTGCTCTAGAAAAGCGTTTCAAAAGCATTTCACACTTTGCCATAGGTAGTGCAGGTTTTTTCGTTTCGCCGTTCAGAGCAAGGAAAAATTTACAAGAAGATATCAACACATTTTTTACTGCCATGTTTACAATCCAAATTTACCGGTAATTTGAGAACAATGACTGTTTGGTTAAACGGGTGTTATAAATTGATAATCATTGTGATCATTACTTCGAATTCAATAATTATTGTGTTCATTGTTTCCACAGTTTGCCTTTCACAGGGAATGCATTTGTAGCTGCTGTAGAAAGTGGACGTCGTGCTGTTCTGGTTAGCACAGGGACACAAGATCGCACTAAGTTGCTGCAAAACTTGACTGCTGTGCTTTGCCAGGAAGAAAGCCACTGAGCCCAGAAAAATTCTGCATCCTTTTGCCCAAGTGGATTGACATGCAGAATTTCCGAGTGTTTAGGAATTTAATTGTATTTTATATGAAAATTGGCCAATACTGCAGAAATTGGGATGCAGAAATTCTGCGTCCCTTGGCCCAAATGGATTAAGATGCAGAATTTCTGAGTGCTTAGGATTTAGTTGTATTTTGTGTGAAAGTTACCTAATATAGCAGAAATGGGGATGCAGAAATTCTGCATCCCTATTCTCAAATGGATTAAGATGCAGAATTTCTGAGTGCTTAGGATTTAGTTGTATTTTGTGTGAAAGTTACCTAATATAGCAGAAATGGGATTGCCTCTCTAAATGTAACTTGTTTAGATGTAGGTTTTCACGTGTTAATGTTAGGAATCTTTCGAGGCCAAATGACCCTTTGTTGAGTGTTGTTAGATTCATACTGTATTAAAAGTAGCTTACTTTTTCATCAGATACCTGCTTGTAGTTTCTAACTCAAGGTTTTTAAGTGCTTAAACTGTTCCGAATAAATATAAGGTTTTATCGGGATGGCTAGAAGTCGCAGTTCCGTTGGGTTATTGGTAATCTTCTCCAACTCGTACTGTGCTCACTGTGAAATACTGTCTTTATTGCTCGGAAAACAGATTTTTTTCTGTTAATTATAGGGTCTTTTCGACCAAATTGCGAAGTTTGGAAAAACGCATTTTAGTTTGGAAGACGTTTGAGCCTCTTCAAGTTCAAATTGAAGATCAAATCGAAAGAAATGTAAGCAATCAAAATGGGAATAGCGCTGTCACAGGACACAGAACATCTCCGTCGTCCTCAGAGATCAGAACGCGAAACACTAACTTAATCAATTCGTCAGATCAACTTGATCATTCACAGCCCAACCGTCAGAAGAAAGTCATTATAGCGGGGGATTCTACTCTCAAATACCTACAAAGCCATAAAATGTCGAAGAATTCACAAGTTAAGATAGTCACCTTTCAGGGATGCACAACGCAAGACATGAAGGATCATATCAAGCCACTACTACGCAGAAACCCAGACGAGATAATTATCCATGTGGGAACCAATAGTTTACGATCCTCCAATACTCCTCGTGAATGTGCAGTAGAACTGATTGACCTAGCCGAAGCAGTCAGCTCTGAAACTTAAGCCATGATATCTATATCTGGTCTCATCAATAGATCTGATGATGAAGCCCTTGCACATAAAGTACCTGACGTGAACAAAGTTCTTAAGGAATGCTGCCAGCAAAAGAACTGGGGTTTTGTTGACCACTCTAACATTTCAAGAACTAGCCACTTAAATCGAAGTGGTATTCATTTAAACAAGAGAGGCACCACGCGCCTAGCTCAAAATTTCATTAACCATTTACGCGTAGATTAGGATATTGCCGTCTGGGAATCCGACTCGGCTGATGTCCATAAGGATACCGACTGCGGTAAGTCCATCTGTCCCACAATCTTTGGTCGAAGTTTAGCCATAGCGTCCCTAACATTAATAGTCTGTTGTCTCATATTGACGTTCTTAGAGTTTCTATGTCCTCTTCAAAAGTTGATATTTTACATATCAACGAATCAAAATTAGACTCTACAGTACGTGATGACGAAGTTACATACCTGGCTTTGAAATAGTCAGAAAAGATCGTAAAATTAACGGAAGGAATGGTGGTGGAGTATGTACATACGTTCGCACTAATCTGAACTATCGAATACGCAATGATTTAAATAATGATCTTTTAGAGTGTCTTTTCGTTGAAATCAGTAAGCCACGAAGTACACCATTTCTGGTCGGTACTTGGTATCGATCCCCAAGTTCTCCACCCAATTTATTTAGCGAATTTGAGAATGTTATTGCAAAAATTGACGCGGAAAATAAGGAATTATATTTACTTGGTGATATCAACTGCAATTTGTTGCCTGAAGCAGTTACAGTTAATTCTTCTCATCTGATAAACATTTTCGATATATATGGTCTTAGTCAGTTAATCACTGAACCAACACGTGTCACCCCGGACTCAAAAACATTAATTGATTTATGCATAACGAACTCCCCAGAGAAGGTTACAAATTCCGGTGTCATTCACCTTGGCATAAGTGATCATTCTCTTGTTTTTTTGTCACGTAAGACTCAATACTGCCGTACTGGCCCTCGCGTGATTGAAACACGGCAATTTAAACACTTTAACAGAGGAAAATTCTCAAGTGACCTCAATCAACTACCTTGGGCCAATGTTGCTTTGTATTCTGATCCCAATGAAATGTGGCGTATATGGAAAGAAATGTGTCTTGGCTGCGTCGATAAACACGCACCACTTAAATCCAAAAGAATTCGAAAAAAACTATCTCCATCGATTACTAGAGAGTTACTGAGCAAAATCCGAAAACGAGGTTTCCTTAAAAGGAAGGCAATCTCCTCCAACAACCCGGCTATATGGGATCAATTTAGGTGTGCAAGAAACCAGGCAAGTAACGCAATTAAACTCGCAAAAAAACTCTGTTTCTGACAACTTGGAAGCCAACAAAGGTCATTTGCGCAAAACATGGAATGTTATCAACGAGCTAATTAACTTCACGTAGCAGTGGTAAGTCAACGAATATTTTGGAGATCAAGGTAGATAATAAAATAGCAAGAAACTCTATGGACATTGCGGAAACTATTAACAATCACTTTACAAATGTTGCGCAAATATTAGCACAATATATTCCTGTTGTCGATGCTAATCCTGAGTCTTATTTAGAGCCCACTGACCATTCGTTTTCTCTGCAAATTCCGAGTGTTGATATTGTGTCTACCATTTTGACGAAAATTGATGAAAAGAAAGCCACCGGTCTTGATATGATTCCGAGTAAATTGTTGAAAATGGCTGCTAATATCGTCGCACCCTCTCTCACCTCAATATTCTCAAAGTCTATTCTCACTGGGATATATCCAAACGATCGGAAAACGGCCAAAGTGACTCCACGTTTTTAAAAAGGGCATTAAATCTGACCCTAACAACTACAGGCCAATATCTGTAATCCCTATAATTTCGAAAGTTTTCGAAAGAATTGTTTATAATCAACTTTTCCATTATCTAGATGATAATAAATTGCTACCGGGTTGCCAATCAGGGTTCCGTTCTCTACATAGTACGCTCACGGCTTTGCTTGAGGCAACAAATGCTTGATCAGTAAACATCGACAATGGCCTTTTTAAATGGAGTTGTCTTTATTAACCTTACTAAGGCATTCGAAACCATTGATCATGAGATCATCTTGCGTAAGATGTCATATTTGGGTGTCGATCAGGCAGCCTTAAAATGGTTCTCGTCGTACATAAGTGGCCGAACCCAAAGATGTAATGTCAGTGGCAAACTATCATCTGCTCGTACCCTCAGTTGCGGCGTGCCGCAGGGTAGCATATTGGGTCCTTTGCTATTTTTAATTTACATTAATGATCTTCCCAACTCCCTGCGGGGCGCAGTACCAAGAATGTTTGCCGATGACACCAACCTTACGTTATCTGCTAAGGCGTTAACAGAGCTTAAGCTAGCTCTAACCCCTGAATTAAATAACTTTAGCAGTTGGCTGAAAGCTAACAAGCTCAGTCTAAATGTTGCTAAAACAGAGCTAATGATTATTGGATCAAGACAAAGACTACCTGCCCAATGTGACGATGTTGAAATCAGAATTGATGACCAAATTATCAAGAGAGTCGTTCATACCAAATCCTTTGGTCTTACCATAGATGCTCACCTCGCTTGGGGTAAACACGTTGAAGAGATTTGCAAGAAAGTCTCTTCCGCTATAGGCGCCCTAAAACGTGTGCGGCCGTTTATATCCAAAGAAACTGCAATTCTAATTTATAACACCTTAATTATGCCTCATTTTGATTACTGCAGCCCCGTCTGGGACTGTTTGAGTGGTTACTTGAGTGATAAGCTCCAAACATTACAGAATCGCGCAGCCAGAGTTATTACCAAATCACCCTTTGATGCGAACTCAAACCACCTTCTCTCCACCCTCAGCTGGGAGAGGCTATCTCTTCGACGAAAGCAAAAAATAGCACGATCGGCCGCAATGGCGATACATAGCTGTCTAAGTGCAGCGGCCAAGATGAGCTTAATATGTATATAAGGTCTTCTTAATAGCCATAGACGTTAGACTTCGAGAACGCAATTAGGATTTATCCGCCATAGAGTACAGGTGTGGAGGCTGGGGTATAATGCGAATCTCCAATAGTCTAGCCAAGAAATATGGCTAGAACTAACAAACGTGTTGATGGTGATATAGACAAATAAGGAGGAGTGTAGGTTGGTTTGCTTTGGGGTATGGTTGAAACTATTGCAGACATTTTTCTGGAAGTAGTGCTAACTATTATAAATTTGTTATTATTAACATCACAGTGGTAACGATGAAATGAATTGAACACAACTTTATTTCAAGGCAACTAGTTGTCATTCTTGCCTTGCCAGTGTACTTGTAAATAACAGTTTGTGTAACTTCAACTAATAGCTTTCATCCAACTTGTCAATATGACAATAAAAAGAGTAATTAATTACCATGATAACGTGGCTGTTTACTGACTAACATTCTGTTGTCTTTCTTGTCTTGTCACTCTACAATGTACATGTAATATATAAGAAATATGAACAGTTTGTGTAAATTTTAGAAGCTTTCATCCAACTTGTAAAATAACAACAACAAAATGAGGAACTCTGTATCAATAATAACATGGCAGTTAACTGACGATTAACATTTTCAACTACTTTGCTTCGTCGATCTGTAAGTTTACAGATTGGTGGCATTAACAGAATGGATTCTATGTCTGCTCTCAGTAAGACCTTTTACTTCGACAGCATCACTAGTAAGCTTTGCGCAATTTTGGTGAATAGCATCTTCAAATCAAAGCTAAGATATCACCCCCCCCCCCCCCCCCCCCCCCCCCCCCCTTTCTATTTTGCTCTTGTCAATCATTAGGTCGGACTTGCAAATAGCCACTATGCAGGCAAACCAGTAAGTGCCTTTAAAGAAGCTGTTAGCTTTTCAAGCCTTCGAAATAAGGCACATTCTATAAAAGGATGTTCAGGACTAGCGGTATCAGACCTTTTTATTGCCCACTTGCAGCCCCAGCGACAGAATAGGAATGCAAACTTGATCTTACTCCAGATTATTATGCTCCTATTAACACGTGGCGAATACTTTCAAAGACTGCGTAAATGGAGAAAGAACTTCTGTGAAATTGTGGAAGCAG
>JAHPZR010055841.1:5000-29440 GCA_019787425.1 Platygyra sinensis | reverse complement strand
GTCACCAGTTAAGTTCTCTAAGGTCCGGTTCAAACGTCGAACTTTTCATGGACCGAACCTAATACCTATTTGGGTCGACCCGAATTAGGGCCTCTTCATATGAACCCGGTAACTGGGCTGGCTCGGTTACCGGGACGAATTCTAGGGTATGTTCATATGGGAAATTTCAGCCCGGTCGACCGGGATGAATTCAAGAAACGCAACCAAAATGGTGGAACATAAACTTGTAACGTTCGCGACTGCCATAGCTTTGTAGACTCTTGCAACTTTTCTAATAAAGTTAATTGGCATACTTTTAAAGTGGAAATACATACAAGACCAAAATTATGCTATTTTGGCCGCTATGTCGTGAGAGCGAAGCTATTTTGTTGAAAGGTTTCATCCCGGTCACCGGGCTGGAGTGATCATATGAGAAAATTTTCATCCCCGTTACCGAGATCTCGGTCGCAAAATCCATGAACACATCCATATTTTTACAAAGAAAAGAGTGGCCAGGCGAGATCTCGGAAACCGAGCCAGCCAGGTTGACCGGGCTCATATGAAGAGGCCCTAATTAAGTTCGGCAGTGTGATTCATATCGACATTCATACGTTGAACTTCTCATGTACCGAACTCAATATCCGCTAAGAGGAAACCAGTGAATTTTCTAGTTGTACACTTAACAGAACAAAATAAACACTCTTCAGTCGACATCTGTGATATTTATTTAGCATCAGCTAGCTGATGCTATTTAATAAATAAAACACTAACAACTGTTTTTTGTAACTATATTTTGAAAAAAAGTACTTCAATGCTTCGGTGAAAATTCTTCAGTTTCGATCAGTTCTGTAACTTCTGGCCTTGTTTTTAAATGTTTCGGTTTGTTTTAGGTGTATATTCATCAATAAGACGGGAAAATATCATGTGAAATGTTTCCAGTATAAACTGACTGGAATTTTTTGGCGGTGGCGCCAATTCACGCATGACTGCCCTTTTGATAGCTCACTAGCCAATCACGAACTCTCTTATATCAGGAAATACATTAGCGTAACTTATGCATTATTAGATTCGTACATGAGAAGATCGACGTCTGAACCGAAGCCGATCTTTTGCCGTTCTATCCGACAAGCCCAGTCGGAAAGAACGGTACAGTCTACCCGAATACAAATCTGCCGATCCTAATTGATTCACACGTCGAACTTTTCATGTACTTAATAGCAACGTTAGGTTCGGTACATGAAAAGTTCGACGTATGAACCGGGACTAAGAGTTTTCTCAGTGTGAAATTTCGTACAAAGTTTGAAGTTGTACTACAAAAACAATTTCTGTCAGCTGTCGTTGCGAATCACTCGAAATCAGACTTCAGTACCGTAAATTGAGTGGCATTTAGCGAGGAAATTCGTCAAGTGCACTCCAAAGAAATTCTCTCTGATACAGAGACGATCAGAGAGGTAAACTCGACTGAAATTGATTCAGTTTGACCTAAAATTGTACAGAGAGAGACAGAATTACGCAACATTACAGCGCCGAGCGGCGACTTGGGACTTCCCTTGCCATCTAAAGGTGAATAGGAAAAAACTTGCGTTGATTAATCGTCGATGGAAGTGTAAAAAGGGCGAAAACCGCTAATTCTTTCAAGAAAATACAGATCAACTCGACGGATTCCGCCCGCTGTAGCGGTCCGTTTGAGAAAATTCCGTCCGCTCCGGGAAACAATCAGATTGCAGGATTTGTTGAATTCCGCCCGCTCACGAGCTGAAAAAAGATAATAAACAAATAATAAATTTAGAAAGAAATAGAAATAATAATTATTACTTTTTATTAGTGATTACATGGGTCAGTTTAATGACATTAGCACGATACGGAGTCGACCGAGACTTTAATTTTTTATAGGGAATGTGCGATCTTTCGATTACCGGCCAGTCAGGTGGAACCTTTGAGTGTTTCGAAGATCCTTTTCTGTATGTGTCCAGTACTTTCGCCGAGTGTTGAAAAATGTGGATAACGAACAAGTTAGAAAGCGAAATATTGTCGAGTCCTGGCTCGAGTCCTGGGTGGAAGTCCCGGCTCGAATCCTGGCTCGGTATATAGGCATCCTCGCTACAAGGCAAAGAAAACCTTCACAGATTTTTTACACCGAGGTAAACCCTGAATTCTACTTATATTACCTGTATGAAAGACCGATATCGCACTCATCGCTCCATAATTCGTTACGTATCGAATTCCCTCGTCAGGCAATGAATTTTCCTATAGAACTTACCGGCTCGCTTTGTTTTAGGTTATCAGTATTTTAATAAATTTGCATGGGCATGAAAAAACCACCTGTTCAAGCTAAGTGTACGTTAAAACTTACATTCAACGCTTTGTTAGCGTTGAAATGCAATGACTTATAAGAGCGAATGTGCCCACAAATCGAACAGTTTCAAAATATCGCGTAAACAGCCAAAAAATCACTGATTCGGCTTAAATTCTCGAGTTAGCCTTAATGTGAAACAAATCACAAATTTTGGCTCACTTTAGTTTGCCAAACTGTACGAAAAAGCAAAAAGAGCTATAGCAAAAGAAAACTGGTTTTTATTAGATCTAAATTCAGATACAAAGCCACTTTTGTAAATAACGATTTTTGCAAATACGGAAATCAACCCTAAAACCCGACATCTAACTGATTTGGTTAATTAACGTTCTCAAACTCTTATCAATGAAGAAACAGTATTTTCAAATTCGCCACCGAACTCATCTGCTCTCTTTAACTAAATTACCTCAAATCAATAATCTCTTTAGGTCTTCGTTAAACACTTCAGTTTTCTTACTATTACATTCTTTGTAATATGAGTTTTTATATTCTTTTGAGAGATGAAAAACTTTAAAACCATTTACTGGTTCGGTAAGTATGTCAAATGCTTCGACTGCTGCAACTGCAGTCTTCGACAGGTGCAATGAAATAAAAGCAGTGAGTTAAACAAATGCTCTGAGTTAAGAATACAGCGGAATAAAATCATGGCGATCTAAGAATTTTGTTCAAAAGGGTGCTATATTGTCCTCAAGTAGGCTGCAAAGTCTAAAGCCAGTATTATTGTACGCGCGGCCAGGCCGGATTCCAAGTAGTCTCTGATACGGTAATTGCCTTTGTGTTAAAATGGGAAAAAGGCCATATACATGGTTAACAGCTCTCCAGTTTTCTTGTAGTTTAACGGTCAAGATTTTTTAAACATGCCTTGTTTGCACTCAAATGAGTTTTAACATGCCAGTTTGTACTCAAATAAGTTGCTTATTTACTTGTAACGTTTTGGGCCTTTTTATTTTATTTTTTTTACAGGTAGAAAATTTTAAAACAGGTGAATGTTGAGCGGAACATTTATAATCTTCGCAGAGTGTTCGCTGATAAACTCTCATTCCGACTGCGGATTGATTAATTAATTAGGCGGAATTGATTCAGTCAAGGGTGCTGAAGACTGTCGTTTATCTTGTTGCTACACGGTAATAACAACAAAACAAGCCGCACTTCAAAAAATATTCTCAAAATTTGACTAAGATAACCTGACCTTACGCGTCCGGGATCAAGAAAGCCAACAAGGAGAAGAAAACTACACAGTAAATTTCAAGGAGTTAAAATAACACCTTGAGTAGAGTTAAATTTACTCCCCAAGGTGGAGTTATTTTAGAGGAGTTAGAATAACTCCTGAAAAGGAGTTATTTTAACTCAAAACTGGAGTTATTTACTGGTCGTGGAGTTAATCTAACTCTTCTTAGTGGAGTTATTCTTTGTGGAGTTATTTTAACTCTAAATGAGGGTTAAATCTAACTCCTACTGGGAGTTACATTTCAGGAAGGAGTTATTTCAGTTCGTTATAGGGAGTTAATATCCCTCGCTTTTGGAGTTATCTTATAGGGGTTAGTTTAACTCTAGCTGAGGAATTACTTTAACTCGCTTTTGAAGGACTTTTGTAGGGGTTATTTTAGCTATTGTTTGGGAGTTAAAATAAATCTTTATTGGGGATTACTTTAATTTTCGCCTTCTTCTCTACACGGCCAACGTCATACCGCCCTTTTGCGTTCGCGAAGACTAAACGCTCTTCCTAGTGAGAAAAAGCCCACTGTCAGCCTATGAATTTTCTTTTGCCAGTCTTCATGGCAATTCTTTGACTTTGATGGAAGAGTAATGATAACTCGCTTCTCTTGTAAATCTCACTTTCGTTTTCTGTTTTTAATTGTACCACCTCTCTGTTGTGGGACAGCCGTAAGCCAAGCTTACGTGACGTGTTTAGCTTGGCTTAGTTTGGTTTGGGAAAGACATAAACTGAACCTTCAGTATGTCCTCTGCTCATTCGTTCATTCTACAACGTGCGTGAAATATTTATAGACTTCATATGGATCGAAAGCCGGCACCGATCTACAGGTAGTCTGCGGGCTCTCTCTATTTTGCTCGGATTTCCTTCCTGGCCTTGTTGAAGAACTCAAAACAAATGAGCGAGCGTGACATCCAAATGCAACACCGTCTAGTAGTCATGGCCAAAGGGGGCCAAAGGTCATTTTCTGTGCCCGCATGGAGCGTATGGTCTTCTTATCTTACCCATACCACCCTGGACTTTGTTAACTTTGTAAGAATCCTTAAGTTAACAGAAGACCATCAGTAGAAAAAGCCAACTTTAGGTACACTTTTATTCTATTAGTTAATTTAGAGCAAAAAAGAAGAAGACAAAATAATATGCTGTCAAAATATACGTCGCTGGCTACTTTCCCCACCCTGGACCTCAAGCCTTCCAATGACACGTGACATGTGATCAAATTGCATGTGATCAAAGTTTGCGCGGTGGACAGTTTTAACGGTTTTAACTGTTGGAGTGTTTATCTCTTACTTTTCTTTGCGAATTGTTGCTGATATATCGGGCTAACCACGACGAAAAACGATCCAGCAGGTTAGTTTTTTACTTTTGCTTTTATTTCCTGTCCTTTCTTGCTTAACTTTTGAGATGGAGCGGAGGTTCGGTTGAAATTATAGATGTACGAAAACACTCGACGGCATTCGTGTGAACTATAACTCTTCAGTCTTGTGTGTGCTTGTAGATGCTTTACAGTGTAAGCCTATGACAAACTTTCATTGAAAAGCCTTTTAATCGGTAATGTATGAATTACGTTACTGGCAATTAATGAAAGTAGTATAGTAGTTGGGGGTACCAGCCCATTTTCAAAAACTGTTTTCTTTATCTGATGCACTTTTTAGAATTATAAAAATCTGAATAAAATCACAGTTTTCTTAATCTGATGCACTTTTTTTTAAATTTTAAACCTAAATTTTACCAGCACTGTTTTCTAAATCTGATTCAAATTTTAGAATTATAAAATCTGAACCAATATAGAAACTAACACATGTAAAATTTTATTTTCATTTTATATTATATAAGATGATGACGGAAAAAGAGATTATACAAATGTTGATTGAATTTCACAAAAAACGTATTGAGAATCTTGATGATTCTAGTGATGATTCTAGTGATGATTCTAGTGATAATGAATCTGATGATCATAAACCTAAGTTGACTAAAGATGGTGAAAACTTGCTAAAAGAACGTACTTATTTTTAGACCAAGAAGTTTGAGATTGTTTGATGTTCAATGGGATTACAGACACATTGATGAAGAAAAAAGATGTGAAGGACATCAAAAAGTCGGTCATCATACTTGTAAAAATTGTGGTCAAATTGTTTTACATCTTCTTGGAGAAAGAAATGAGAAAAACCGAATCTGTCTTGAATGTGGTGGTTACAAAAAAATTCCAGATTGGTATTATTTCAAAGCCAAAATTTCCATAGAAAAATAAAGACTCAGATTTTATGGGATAAAATTTGAATCACATCAAAATTTAGGTTGGATAAAACTATAGGTCAGATTTAGGTTTCAGATTTAGGTTTCAGTGTTGGATTCAGATTTTGAAGACAGAGGTCTCGAACCCCAATTATATTTTGAAAATCCAATTTACTTAATGAAAATATACATGTCTCAAACAATATGATTGCTCTATCATAATCATCAACATCATTTTCATAATCAGGTTTATCACCACAATACTCATTAATAAAAATCTCCAATCGTCTTTTCTTTTTGTATGATAAATAATTAATTTTTTTTAGCAAGTTTTCACCATCTTTAGTCAACTTAGGTTTATGATCATCAGATTCATTATCACTAGAATCATCACTAGAATCATCACTAGAATCATCAAGATTCTCAATACGTTTTTTGTGAAATTCAATCAACATTTGTATAATCTCTTTTTCCGTCATCATCTTATATAATATAAAATGAAAATAAAATTTTACATGTGTTAGTTTCTATATTGGTTCAGATTTTATAATTCTAAAATTTGAATCAGATTTAGAAAACAGTGCTGGTAAAATTTAGGTTTAAAATTTAAAAAAAAGTGCATCAGATTAAGAAAACTGTGATTTTATTCAGATTTTTATAATTCTAAAAAGTGCATCAGATAAAGAAAACAGTTTTTGAAAATGGGCTGGTACCCCCAACTACTATACTACTTTCATTAATTGCCAGTAACGTAATTCATACATTACCGATTAAAAGGCTTTTCAATGAAAGTTTGTCATAGGCTTACACTGTAAAGCATCTACAAGCACACACAAGACTGAAGAGTTATAGTTCACACGAATGCCGTCGAGTGTTTTCGTACATCTATAATTTCAACCGAACCTCCGCTCCATCTCAAAAGTTAAGCAAGAAAGGACAGGAAATAAAAGCAAAAGTAAAAAACTAACCTGCTGGATCGTTTTTCGTCGTGGTTAGCCCGATATATCAGCAACAATTCGCAAAGAAAAGTAAGAGATAAACACTCCAACAGTTAAAACCGTTAAAACTGTCCACCGCGCAAACTTTGATCACATGCAATTTGATCACATGTCACGTGTCATTGGAAGGCTTGAGGTCCAGGGTGGGGAAAGTAGCCAGCGACGTATATTTTGACAGCATATTATTTTGTCTTCTTCTTTTTTGCTCTAAATTAACTAATAGAATAAAAGTGTACCTAAAGTTGGCTTTTTCTACTGATGGTCTTCTGTTAACTTAAGGATTCTTACAAAGTTAACAAAGTCCAGGGTGGTATGGGTAAGATAAGAAGACCATACGCTCCATGCGGGCACAGAAAATGACCTTTGGCCCCCTTTGGCCATGACTACTAGACGGTGTTGCATTTGGATGTCACGCTCGCTCATTTGTTTTGAGTTCTTCAACAAGGCCAGGAAGGAAATCCGAGCAAAATAGAGAGAGCCCGCAGACTACCTGTAGATCGGTGCCGGCTTTCGATCCATATGAAGTCTATAAATATTTCACGCACGTTGTAGAATGAACGAATGAGCAGAGGACATACTGAAGGTTCAGTTTATGTCTTTCCCAAACCAAACTAAGCCAAGCTAAACACGTCACGTAAGCTTGGCTTACGGCTGTCCCACAACAGAGAGGTGGTACAATTAAAAACAGAAAACGAAAGTGAGATTTACAAGAGAAGCGAGTTATCATTACTCTTCCATCAAAGTCAAAGAATTGCCATGAAGACTGGCAAAAGAAAATTCATAGGCTGACAGTGGGCTTTTTCTCACTAGGAAGAGCGTTTAGTCTTCGCGAACGCAAAAGGGCGGTATGACGTTGGCCGTGTAGAGAAGAAGGCGAAAATTAAAGTAATCCCCAATAAAGATTTATTTTAACTCCCAAACAATAGCTAAAATAACCCCTACAAAAGTCCTTCAAAAGCGAGTTAAAGTAATTCCTCAGCTAGAGTTAAACTAACCCCTATAAGATAACTCCAAAAGCGAGGGATATTAACTCCCTATAACGAACTGAAATAACTCCTTCCTGAAATGTAACTCCCAGTAGGAGTTAGATTTAACCCTCATTTAGAGTTAAAATAACTCCACAAAGAATAACTCCACTAAGAAGAGTTAGATTAACTCCACGACCAGTAAATAACTCCAGTTTTGAGTTAAAATAACTCCTTTTCAGGAGTTATTCTAACTCCTCTAAAATAACTCCACCTTGGGGAGTAAATTTAACTCTACTCAAGGTGTTATTTTAACTCCTTGAAATTTACTGTGTAGTTTTCTTCTCCTTGTTGGCTTTCTTGATCCCGGACGCGTAAGGTCAGGTTATCTTAGTCAAATTTTGAGAATATTTTTTGAAGTGCGGCTTGTTTTGTTGTTATTACCGTGTAGCAACAAGATAAACGACAGTCTTCAGCACCCTTGACTGAATCAATTCCGCCTAATTAATTAATCAATCCGCAGTCGGAATGAGAGTTTATCAGCGAACACTCTGCGAAGATTATAAATGTTCCGCTCAACATTCACCTGTTTTAAAATTTTCTACCTGTAAAAAAAATAAAATAAAAAGGCCCAAAACGTTACAAGTAAATAAGCAACTTATTTGAGTACAAACTGGCATGTTAAAACTCATTTGAGTGCAAACAAGGCATGTTTAAAAAATCTTGACCGTTAAACTACAAGAAAACTGGAGAGCTGTTAACCATGTATATGGCCTTTTTCCCATTTTAACACAAAGGCAATTACCGTATCAGAGACTACTTGGAATCCGGCCTGGCCGCGCGTACAATAATACTGGCTTTAGACTTTGCAGCCTACTTGAGGACAATATAGCACCCTTTTGAACAAAATTCTTAGATCGCCATGATTTTATTCCGCTGTATTCTTAACTCAGAGCATTTGTTTAACTCACTGCTTTTATTTCATTGCACCTGTCGAAGACTGCAGTTGCAGCAGTCGAAGCATTTGACATACTTACCGAACCAGTAAATGGTTTTAAAGTTTTTCATCTCTCAAAAGAATATAAAAACTCATATTACAAAGAATGTAATAGTAAGAAAACTGAAGTGTTTAACGAAGACCTAAAGAGATTATTGATTTGAGGTAATTTAGTTAAAGAGAGCAGATGAGTTCGGTGGCGAATTTGAAAATACTGTTTCTTCATTGATAAGAGTTTGAGAACGTTAATTAACCAAATCAGTTAGATGTCGGGTTTTAGGGTTGATTTCCGTATTTGCAAAAATCGTTATTTACAAAAGTGGCTTTGTATCTGAATTTAGATCTAATAAAAACCAGTTTTCTTTTGCTATAGCTCTTTTTGCTTTTTCGTACAGTTTGGCAAACTAAAGTGAGCCAAAATTTGTGATTTGTTTCACATTAAGGCTAACTCGAGAATTTAAGCCGAATCAGTGATTTTTTGGCTGTTTACGCGATATTTTGAAACTGTTCGATTTGTGGGCACATTCGCTCTTATAAGTCATTGCATTTCAACGCTAACAAAGCGTTGAATGTAAGTTTTAACGTACACTTAGCTTGAACAGGTGGTTTTTTCATGCCCATGCAAATTTATTAAAATACTGATAACCTAAAACAAAGCGAGCCGGTAAGTTCTATAGGAAAATTCATTGCCTGACGAGGGAATTCGATACGTAACGAATTATGGAGCGATGAGTGCGATATCGGTCTTTCATACAGGTAATATAAGTAGAATTCAGGGTTTACCTCGGTGTAAAAAATCTGTGAAGGTTTTCTTTGCCTTGTAGCGAGGATGCCTATATACCGAGCCAGGATTCGAGCCGGGACTTCCACCCAGGACTCGAGCCAGGACTCGACAATATTTCGCTTTCTAACTTGTTCGTTATCCACATTTTTCAACACTCGGCGAAAGTACTGGACACATACAGAAAAGGATCTTCGAAACACTCAAAGGTTCCACCTGACTGGCCGGTAATCGAAAGATCGCACATTCCCTATAAAAAATTAAAGTCTCGGTCGACTCCGTATCGTGCTAATGTCATTAAACTGACCCATGTAATCACTAATAAAAAGTAATAATTATTATTTCTATTTCTTTCTAAATTTATTATTTGTTTATTATCTTTTTTCAGCTCGTGAGCGGGCGGAATTCAACAAATCCTGCAATCTGATTGTTTCCCGGAGCGGACGGAATTTTCTCAAACGGACCGCTACAGCGGGCGGAATCCGTCGAGTTGATCTGTATTTTCTTGAAAGAATTAGCGGTTTTCGCCCTTTTTACACTTCCATCGACGATTAATCAACGCAAGTTTTTTCCTATTCACCTTTAGATGGCAAGGGAAGTCCCAAGTCGCCGCTCGGCGCTGTAATGTTGCGTAATTCTGTCTCTCTCTGTACAATTTTAGGTCAAACTGAATCAATTTCAGTCGAGTTTACCTCTCTGATCGTCTCTGTATCAGAGAGAATTTCTTTGGAGTGCACTTGACGAATTTCCTCGCTAAATGCCACTCAATTTACGGTACTGAAGTCTGATTTCGAGTGATTCGCAACGACAGCTGACAGAAATTGTTTTTGTAGTACAACTTCAAACTTTGTACGAAATTTCACACTGAGAAAACTCTTAGTCCCGGTTCATACGTCGAACTTTTCATGTACCGAACCTAACGTTGCTATTAAGTACATGAAAAGTTCGACGTGTGAATCAATTAGGATCGGCAGATTTGTATTCGGGTATACTGTACCGTTCTTTCCGACTGGGCTTGTCGGATAGAACGGCAAAAGATCGGCTTCGGTTCATACGTCGATCTTCTCATGTACCGAATCTAATAATGCATAAGTTACGCTAATGTATTTCCTGATATAAGAGAGTTCGTGATTGACTAGTGAGTGAAATGGCGCCACCGCCAAAATTCTAGTCAGTTAACACTGGAAACATTTCACATGATATTTTCCCGTCTTATTAATGAATATTCACCTAAAACAAACCGAAACATTTAAAAACAAGGCCAGAAGTTACAGAACTGATCGAAACTGAAGAATTTTCACCGAAGCATTGAAGTACGTTTTTTCAAAACATAGTTACAAAAAACAGTTGTTAGTGTTTTATTTATTAAATAGCATCAGCTAGCTGATGCTAAATAAATATCACAGATGTCGACTGGCCCATTGAAGAGTGTTTATTTTGTTCTGTTAAGTGTACAACTGGAAAATTCAGTGGTTTCCTCTTAGCGGATATTGAGTTCGGTACATGAGAAGTTCGACGTATGAATCTCGATATGAATCACACTGCCGAACTTAATTAGTTCCTCTTCATATGAGCCCGGTCGACCGGGCTGGCTCGGTTTCCGAGATCTCGCCTGGCCACTCTTTTCTTTGTAAAAATATCGATGTGTTCATGGTTTTTGCGACCGAGATCTCGGTAACCGGGATGAAACCTTTTAAACAAAATAGCTTCGCTCTCACAACATAGCGGCCAAAATAACATAATTTTGGTCTTGTATGTATTTCCACTTTAGAAGTATGCGAATTAACTTTATTAGTAAAGTTACAAGAGTCTACAAAGCTATGACAGTCGCGAACATCACAAGTTTATGTTCCACCATTTTGGTTGCGTTTCTTGAATTCATCCCGGTCGACCGGGCTGAAATTTCCCATATGAACACACCACAGAATTCGTCCCGGTAACCGAGCCAGCCCAGTTACTGGGTTCATATGAAGAGGCCCTAATTCGGGTCGACCCAAATAGGTATTAGGTTCGGTACATGAAAAGTTCGACGTTTAAACCGGGCCTTAGAGAACTTAACTGGTGACTTCAATGCAACTAACATAAAGTACTTCGAAATAAATCTGTTTTTTTTTAAACACATCTTTCTTTGTCTTGCATCTGGATTTTTCGCTTGGTCGTCGCGTAAGCCAATTTAATGACAAAGTTGCGTAACCAAACCCATTTGTAAGCCAATTTTAATTACCGCAGGAAAAAAAAAATAAGATAAACACGTTATTGGCCGGCTTAGGGTCAGTTTTTCTTATATTTGAATAACTACTACCTGTTTTGCTGTAGCACCACAACGCTTTTACTGTACCACCACAACGCTACATCAAAGATAGCTTGCCGATCAACGATAGCCGACCGATAGCTCGCCGATAGTTCACCGATAGTTTACCGATAGATCACCGACACTATCGACCGATAAATAGACGCTCAAAAGAAAGATGTCGGCCGAGTATCGGTCGGATGTTGATCGAGTGTCGGTCGAGTATCGGCTGACATATCGACCGATACTGGACCGATAACTGGACCGACACTCGGCTGATATTCGACCGACACTCGGCCGATATGTCAACCGAGTGTGGACCGCTACTCGGCCGACATATCGACCGAGTGTCGACCGATAGTGCCGACCGAGTGCCGACCAATAGTGTCGACCGACAAAAAACTATCTACAGTAAACATGATCCGAAAAAACTACAAAATAAATTTGTTAAAATTTCCAGTGCTACACACTACCCCTTTTTAGCTCATTCATGCGCGCGCAGCGCTAGCAATGAATGAGTATCGTGAGGGACCAATGTCGACGGAAGTTGTGGTCCGTAGACAGAAATCTGTGGACGGAAGTCTGTGGACGGAAATCTGTGGACGGAAATTGTGGACCGTAGACGGAAGTGAAAGTATCCACACCACCCCACCCTGCTTCGGCTTAACAAAAGTCTAAATAAACTTCCGATGTCGCTGCAATAAGCAACTGCAAACATTAAACAACTTGTGTATGCTGTAATAAATAAATTTTAACATCAAGTCAGAATGTCGCAACCTCTGAAAATCGCCATATGCTTGAGAAGCCGAAATGTTCGCGCCTAGGGGACCCTGAACGGTATTTTTCTTCCTACAACCATCGCGAAAACATGAAGATCGGAGCGCTTTACAAGTTTTGACGACAACTCACAGATTTAAAGCAGCTTCTCGGACTTAGAAAACAACAATGGTAATGTAAATTATTACTTGAAGTTGATTTAAACTTTTGGAACGGTTGGTAAAGGCACGGGCGTTAAAATGACTGCAAAAGCGGTCGGCAATAACTAAAGGCCCGAATACACGGTGCAACATTGCACGCAATATTGCGCGCAACAATTTTTACCCGACGTGGCTACACGGTCGCAACATTTCGTGCAACATTACGCGCAATATTTGATGAGCGGCTACCAAGATATCGGATTTCTTTAATGCGGCCTCGGGCAGCATTTTTAAGACCTCGGTCACAGTTTTTCCCAATACGCGGACCTCCCAGCCGGCCAATAACATTTATTTATTTTTTTGGCTGACAAAAAATTAGAAAAGTCCCAACTGGAGTCCTAGCTCGAAGTCCTGGCTCGAATCCTGGCTTTGATGTTATTTTATCTCCTTTGTAGCTATTGATAGGGTTAGGGTCTATTATGTTGACTTCTTTGTTTTCTTTGTCTTTCGTCGCTGGTGAGTGTCACAGGTTTTTACACCGAGGATGAGCCGGAATTCACGAGCCGCCGGGTTATGAATTTTCCTTGAATCTCTTTGCTTTCTTTTTAAATGAAAGAAAAACCCGTTTCATTTACATTTGTGTGAATGTTAACGCACGCTCGAGCAAAGCCATTCTAGTTAAATCAACTGTATCCAACTAAAATTAGAAAACTCTGTTTTAACCCCCGAGGTAGGCAGCCTTCATTTTTTAATTGTTCAGACAAGATTTATACTATTAGTTTAAGGACATTATTTTAATTATTTTTCGAGTTATTGTTTTGCCGTCGCTCCAGTGCAATGTCACGGAAAGCCTCGCTTTAAGGAGTCGCAATTCCACGCTGAATGCCTCGCCGAGGCCAATAACTAATCAGATTGCGAGAATTCTCTGAGCTATGCGATTCTATCGTATATATTTTTGGTTTGTTATCCTTGGTGATTCCAAAATTCAGTCAAACTTGAGAGAAAAAAACCTATGTAAAAGAGGTTGTTTTAGTTATAACACGTGGCATACAAAATAAATAGTGAACTGCATCCTTGCAAGTGGTAATCTGAATAAGTTTTATCTTGGCCTGGGACTTTAAAAATATGCTTTTTAATTTGTGTTTTTCGTGCAGTTAGACACTTAGATTATATAAAGGAAAGTAATGTCAGAGCTAAGACAACAAAAAGATAGGCAGCTTACGGCGTTTTAATTATTGCATCAGACATTGAGTAAGCCGGGAGAGAGGGTCTTTAAAGACGAAAGTGTATTACTAACAACACTTTTGCTCAGCTCAAACGACCCTGGTCGACAAATTTCACCTCTTATGGCAGAGCTTCGCTCAAGCGGAGCCCATACTCATGGATTTTCTCATGCATATTAACGCTAGCGGTGTTGCTCGTGGGCGCGTGCGCACGACAACGAGGACTAAAGTCGCACAACAAGGCGGCCTTACTGGAGCTAATAGATTGACCGAGACAAGCAGGCTTGGTTTTCAGCGTAAATCTTTGATATTGGACATGCATGTTATGGCCAATTGACACATGTCAAAACAAGATATCCGGCGCCAATCAGTGTTACGTGACGATGTCGTGTGAGGGACTCTGTAAAGTGAGGAAGCGGACGGCGGATGCGGACGGCGGACGGCGGACGGGACGGCGGACGGCGGACGGCGGACGACGGACTATAAAATAAATAATAATAAACTATATAAAAATATATATATATAAATAAAAATGAAAATAGTAAACTCATAATTAAAAGATAACACTGAGCCTAACATTTTCTTTCTTATGTCTAACACACATATCCAGAGGAAAATTAAAACGTAGAAACGTTACGTTTCCGATCGGATCAGTAATCCTTTTTCCGGCTTTCATGTGACGCCATCATTTTCCAAAATTGTAAATTAACAATCTCTCTGAAGTTTCAGTTTTATCCGAGATATACGACACTAGAAGAACTTGACGTTTTACAACGCTTAAGCTCGCTGTGCTATCATAGCCGGGCCCGGCGTCACAATTTAGAATGCAAGTTAGCAACACATTCGCAGTCAACGTCATATAGTTTATTTTGTCCCTCAAAAGCAAATACTTGGAGACTTGAAAAACATATCTTGCAATAGAAATGAGCCAAAACAATACACTAACACATGGCAAATTATAGAGGTGTCAAACTCAACGAAGCGACATGCAGATAACAGCGGAAATCATGCAGACCTATGACCTCTTAAAATTTGCCATAGCACGAGCCAACGGCTCTATTTTCTCTTTATGACATAATACGAAGTACCCTACTTGAACAAGAGTGAAGCGACAAAAAGGTTGAGAGACCAAAAGAAAACGGCAAATGTACAAATGCCACGAACCGTAGGAGTCGTGAGGCCTGTCAACTCCATTTTATACACAAATATGATACCTGTGATAAGAATCTACCTACTGTACTTGCAAATTAACAGTTCTATAATCAAAGCCGGGCCCGGCGTCACAATGTAGAATACGAGTAAGCAACACGTCAGACACGTTCACGGTAAATGTCATATTTTGTCCCTAAAAAGAAAATACTTGGAGATTTAAAAACTAATCTTGCAACAGAAATGAGCCAAAACAATACACTATAAACACATGGCAAATTATAGAGGTGTCAAACTCCACGAAGCAACACGCAGATAACAGCGGAAGTCATGCAGACCTATGACCTCTTAAAATTCGCCTTAGGAAGATCTAACGGCTCTAGTTTTCTCCTAATAACACAATACGAAAAGCCCTTCATAAACAAGAGTGTAGCGACAAAAAAGTCGAAAGACCGAAAAATAAACGGCAAATGTACAAATGGCACGAACCGTAGGAGTCGTGTTTGGCCTGTCTATTTTATTTACCATCAAGAAAGAAAATGTTGGGAAACTTGAACGAAAGCCTTCTCGGGTCCCTAATTTGTTGTCATGCAACGCATAAGTTTGGACCCTGAGATGGCGAGCTTAAGCGTTGTAAAACGTCAAGTTCTTCTAGTTTCTTATATCTGATGAAACTGGAACTTCAGAGAGATTGTTATTTTGCAATTTTGGAAAATGATGGCGTCACATGAAAGCCGGAAAAAGGATTATTGATTCGATCGGAAACGGAATGTTTCTATGTTTTAATTTTCCTCTGGACATTGGTGTTGTAGACATAAGAAAGAAAATGTTGGGCTCAGTGTAATGTCATTTTTAATTATGAGTTTGCTATTTTCATTTTTATTTATATATATATTTTTACATATTTTATTATTATTTATTTTATAGTCCGCCGTCCGCCGTCCGCATCCGTCGTCCGCTTCCTCACTTTACAGAGTCCCGTCGTGTGATCAAGTTTTGAGCTCATCGAGGACAGGTGCTTGTTTTTTTTTAAGTTGACGCTTGTCTAAAACAAAGCCAAAAGCCATATAATATATAGGCAACTTATTAATCTCGGAAGCTCTGTCTTTATGGGAAAATCTCAAACCTTGGCCTTGACGTATTAACCTCGCTATCGTTCGGTAAATACGGCAAGGTCTCGATCTGAGATTTTCCGAAAAGACGTCAATTGCCTCAGTTGGCCCGGCTCGAGAATCGGGTGATTATGAGGCTGCACATGAATTCGAGTCAGGGTGTCCACCTCCATCTTGAAATTTACTTTACGATTCTATTTACTTAAAGCACATTGTAAGCTTAAGAGTGGCATGTCCAAAATTACCTCTTTCAGGTAAATGTCGCAATTTGAAGTTCACAAGTGCTTCAATCCATGGCTACCGGCTGAATAATCACGTGATACTTACCAATGGCGTCATGAATGAAGATTTCTGCGAGTTGCAATGCTACATGGAGCCAAACTGTGTCAGTTATAATTTTAACATGAAGGAAGAGGCGAATGGACAACACAAATGTGATCTGAATAATGCTACTTATGAACATAACGATGAACACTCAGGCGACCTCGCGAAGAACGAAAGTTACATATATCGCGGAGCCGAGGTGAGCATGAAATTTAAAAGTTGAGGGTAATAACTCTTAAAGGCTGAACAGATCTTTCTGAGGGCATTGTTACGACTTCGAAAAGAGTTCAAAATGCTGCTTTGACAAGGAAGATGCGGTTGGGACTAAGCATCCAAGTTTTGAGAATTGGGACGAAATGCATAGTAGGAATGGATTAGGCTCGTGTTCAAGGGTACACAGGTGGTTGCTAAGGAAAACATTACTTACTACAGTGGGATTCACGCGCCACTATTTAACAATTATACTATGAACTCGAGATTTTTATGCAATGATATTTGAAGAGACCGATGCCCAAATAACACTGTCACCTCATGGAAATTGAGAGCCAATAATTTAACTGTTTCAGTATATTCCTTGCTGAACATCACTTCATATAATGATTTCCAATTATTTCGCGCCTCGTAAAGATCAGTCGAATGGAATTGTCATTAACTTGAAATTGCACTTGTTTGCGCCACACCATTTTATTTTTCAGCAACTTGATTTAATATGATTCAACTCAAGAAACCCTAAATCTCTTTCTTTTAGACTTTTCATGTAACAGAGTGTTCCTACAAAGCTTATCTAAATCAATTTTTCGAAAACACAAAGAAGTGGTCCCAGCGCACGCTCCCTAACTACTCACTATCTACAACAGAATAGATAGTGAGTAGCTTAGCCAATCAGAGAACGGCACACATGATAGAACGCTGGAAGATTTATGCTAATGCTGGTAGTGTGCGATCACTTGGTCAATCAGATTATAGTATTTGGATAAATGTTAAGTGGACTTTTGCTATATATGATAATAATAGTTTTCTTTAGCTACATGTAAAGGCAGTAACGCCACTTTCGTTTAAATTTGAGCAAAAACAATAATTTGGTGTTTATATGTTAAAACTGTTAAGTATCGGCAGTGGATGTCGCTGTTGTTATGGTTATTTTTGTTCTTTTCTTTAAAGAATGCTTGTGCTGGGAAATCTTGCCAGAACAACTCAACCTGCCAGGCTGGTTTTACAGACAGAGATTACCAGTGCTTGTGTATTTCCGGATTTACTGGGCATGACTGTGAAAACGGTACTATACATTATGTTGCAATGAGTGCTCTTAGTCAACTCAGTGATGTGAATTTTGAGGGTGTTAAATACCACTGAAGAATGAGAAGTTATAACAGGGAGTTGCAATTCATAAAAGTTGGCTTTCTGCTGCTGTTACCATCATAGTTGTTCTTGTTGCTATAACGACTGCTGTTGTCGGATCTTGTTTAACGGGCAAAACATGCTAGAATAACACGCTCGAGTTTACAAACACTGAACGAGAAATTTCAATACGGTTCGAGGCTTTGCCGAGGCTTTATCTCGTCGTATCAAAACATTTCAAAAATTCCGCTTATGCCCCCCCCCTCCCCCCACCACCACGAATATGAGGGCTCCAATTGTAAAGCGCACCCAAAACACCTTATGAAGTTAGATAAGGCCAGGATGTAAGCGTAATATTCTACAGGATTTTACAGTATATTCATATTTGGTAGCCATATGAGGTGGGTGACTTGGCTAATTTCGAATTTGGGTACGGTAAGGTGCAATGTCAGAAGTAATGATATAACCAGTTGTTTTGATCAATGGTGCTATTGCTCCAATCAGAAGCAATATCGACTATTTTTTTAAAATTTTTTGTTAGAGGGTTAAATGCTGCTGTCCTGATTTAGTTCCAGATCCGGTTGCTTTGTACCCTCTCGATGGCGCTCATGGTATCAAGGAAATCAGCAACCGGGTCAGAGAAGGCGTTGCCAGTGGTGTGCACACCGCCCCAGGACCAGATGGAAAATCTGATGGCTCTTATAAATTTTCTGGAACTGTTAACAGCTACATTGAGTTTCCGAGCGGTGGGGTCTTAGACGTTCAAAACTCGATGACAATGCTCTGCTGGTTGTACCCAGGTGGCCAAGATGGCCCTCTTTTCAACTATGGGAAGGGTCACGGTGGACGCTGGGGAGTGCATCTGTGGGTGTTGGATGGCCAACTTTTCGTTCACTTCATCGAAAGAGACTACTCGTGGACGCAGAAGTTATCTCACACTTCTCTAAAGCCAGAAGATGGATGGAAATTTGTGGGGGCGTCCTATGATCAAGCCAATGGTCTTGCAAAATTGTGGGTGGATGGAAAAGCGGTTCAAACGGTGAATATTGGCGCGAATCTTCAACTAGCCACGCAGGACAGCGTGAGAATGGGAGTGATGATTGGCGATAGATATGATAGATACTTCAATGGGAAGATCACCCAAATGCAGGTCTACAATGTTGCCTTGACCCAGGAACAAATTAAACTTATAAAAGACAGGACCCAAGTCGGTAAAAATGCTGTTGCTTTAGTACTTCCATAAAACTATAAATATAGTGGTGCAGCGATATAAAATTTCTCTATGCTATCAAGTTTAGTTTGCTTCATGAAAACGGTGGTATTTGTTAAAAGTGTTATTCTAGGGCAGTGAAGGAGAAGAAAATGACCTCATCAATGTGAGGATATCGAAAATACGTCACTCGTATCGCTTGTGTTGTTTCCATGGATTTTATGAGTCGTGTATTTCCCAGTAAATCACTCGGGTCTAGATATATATGTCTGGATTCATGAAAACAGTGTTAAAAATCAAGCGTTTTTCATTTATTTTAATTTTTGTTTATGCACTTTTAGTTTGCTTTTCGAATGGTGGCAGCTTGTAAATCTTACCTAGCATGAAATGCAGAGAACTTCGTGCTGTATGTTTCATTTATTTATTTATGTTTTTCATTGTTTATAGCTACCCCACCCCCCTCTATTTTCTAATTGGTCTTAACTTTAGCCCAGACTACGCTTGTCTGAAGTTCAGTTCGCGCGGCGACTGTGAGAAGGAGTTGAGCGTTTGGCGTTCTGTAACCGATAGGATGTGTGCCCGAGGACATCACTAAGTTCAATGAAGGTGCGAGTCTAACGATTTGCAAGCAAGCGTTGTCCATTATCGTACATGAAAGATACCTTCATGTTTAGTGAAACGGGTTTGCACTGTGGTGATAATGTTGTGTTTGCTCTAGACAGCACTGAGCTTTAGCCACATCAATTTAGGGCTTAGACGTGCAATACACTAAGCATTTCTAGCCGCGGATGGCGTTATTTGGTCTGTGGCTAAGGACTTCGAAAAACTCCTTTGAAGTCTGGATATAGCATTTCCCTCTCGATAATTTTCAAGTACATCCAGGACAAAACATGGACACGAGCAGAGGAAATCAAGTCAAAGGCTGATCGCTGGTGAGCAACATTCAATTTTCTTGTTTCATCAATTTTAGGCGTTTTTGCCTAGCTAAGTACTGGACATGTCTGTGATTCGCTAGCACGAAAGAGATTTGTTTGTGTGTCCTCCTGTCGATAATTGAGGTACTGACATCATGCTTAGGGTTCGTTTATTCGTAACCATGGCCCAGTTTGTTTGAAGTTCAATCGATTCTTGATGCAGGAAGCTCTTGTTCAGTACATGTTATTTAGGACGATGAAAGCCTTTAGAAAGCTTTAGTTAAGTTGGGGCACTCCAAGGGGTCTCCCTTTGACGAGTAAAATCGTCTGGCGTTAGAGTAGAATCTATAAGTCACTCTTGTAGACTTAAAGGTTTATTTCCACAATTCATGATTAAATGAAAAGACGGCAATTTTAGTCTTTGATACAGGAGAGTTATTTCCTTTTATTTGAGTAGTTTAAGCATAAGTGGAGTAAGTAGCAAGTATAGTGTAAGTGTAAATGTACGTTTAATATTAGTACAGTAAGTAGTGTAAGTGTTCGTCCTGTAAGAAAAATTGCAGTTATATAAAACAAACAAAAACAAAAAAAAGATAATCAGTGCCAAGTCAAATTCTGTGGCTAAGTTTTTGCGAATACGGGCAGGTATTCTTTATCACAAGTTTGTTTCTTTATCTAAGAACCAGTTTTACACCAAGATATAAACAAGTTTAAAGGTCAGCACACACGAGCGGACTAGTCCTTGCAACTAGTCCTTTGAAGAATTTACACGATGGGACTTGTCGCAGGGACTTGTCACACGAACAGTTTACACAAAGTGTTTTGAGGAACAAGTCGTAAAAATTCAAACTGGTTTGAATTCGTGGGACTAGTCGCAGGGAATAGTCCCCTCGTGTGTACCGATCTTTAATGTCATTCAGTGTTACCTGACTAAAAACGATCTCGTCATGAGGGCTACTTGTAAGATTTAACGATTTTCAAATTCCTAAAGGGAGGCTCGTTTTGAACTTTGCGTGAGACCTAGGCTTTGATTTACGTTATTGCCGTTTTGTCTCGCTAAACGTGTTAAGAGTCAGTGTCAGTAAAAATCAGATATGACCATCAAAATCGCGGACACAGCCAAAAAATCGATTTCGCTCATACTTTCTATATTGATAGACCCTTGTACCAAAGTAACCAAAACAGGGTTAGTTTGTTCTAATATTCAGTTTTTTGAGAGTAATTACATAAAAACGGTTGAGTCCCGATCGAGCCAAATTTCGATATTCAAAATATCGAAATTGTGTCATGTCCATGGCTTGTCAGCGTAAATCGAAAATGATCTGGGAATTTGTCTTTGCGGTAACATTATAGTTAGGGCCTTGAACAATTCACTGATGACATGAAAAGCAGATATTCTCTTGTTATAAATATTTTATGATTTTTTTCTCGAAGACACCTTGCGGCTGTTTTCTAATAGCTCTGTGGTACCCTAAAACAACTGCCAAAAACGCTGGTCGGTACGCAAAGAAAAAACCAATAACTATATTGCAGATACAGTTTAAGGATAGATGTTCACAGATATGCTTTCAATTTTTTGGGATGATATTTAGTTTTGCGGTAAGCCTTGTTTGAAGTTTGCTTATTTTCGAGATTTTCTGCAGACGCCATATTGAAGTTTCAACTAAGTCGTCAACCGAGAAACAAGTGATCGCGTGTCGAGAAGTACATTAGAAATTAAAATGTGGTAAGTTAACTGAAGATAAGACTTGGTTTCTGTTTTTTAAGTGGCGAATTAATTAAATTGGTGGTAGACTGTGGCAGATTTTTGCTTGTTGTGAATTTGTTTACACAAGATATTTGGGGCTGTCTGGGAAACCCGAATAGCGAATAGTCGCGAATAGTGAATAGAGGATAATAGTACGAATAATAGTGCGAATAGTGGCAAACAGTCGCGATTAGGGAATAGAGAATAGTACGAATAGTGTTAATAGGGGCGAACAGTCGTTGGTAGTCACCGCGTTTACTAGTTCAGCACTGATCTGGATTCGTTTAAAATCGATGACTTGGAGCTGTAGAGTTTTTTCGCGGACGCTGATAGATAAGCATACATATATAGGCAAGTGGTCTGTGATTAGTTTATCAATTGCAACCGAGAAGACACAAACAAGCTGCTCTGATAACCGGTTTTAAAAACAAAAACATCTGACTGAGCTATATCGTGCGGTAATTAATTATCCAAGTAAACAACAAAATTTCAGTCGCCACTATTCGCCACTTTTCGCCACTAGTCGCCACTACTCGAGACTATTCGCACTGCTGGATTCGCTATTCGCGACTATTCGCTAATCGCTATTCGCTATTCGGGTTTTCCAGATACCCGATATTTTGTGACTACTGCACCATGAAGTTGCGTTTTGTTGATATCTTCGGTTTCGGTTTGCAAATCTCAGGTACTTTCTGAGCATTTCAGTTGTTAGTTTTACTTTTCAGATTGCACAATCCACAAAAACTGTTTTCATGGCAAACACTGCATGATCAAACAATGAGGCCCTGTTAGGGAAGATCTTTATGTCCCCCGTCTGAATTTCAAACCTTTCCACGTCGCAATTTCGGAAGGTTCACATGTCGATGTCGGAATATAACGTATCCTTCGGCAGACTGTCTGCACACTTGGCCAAAGATCGGTATCACTATAGTATGAGGAAGTTCGCTGATTTTTCCCTTTATATTTTAAAATGCAGAGGAGGTCCAAGTTTTATTCATTTAGTTCTGTCTGCAATGTTTATCTGAACGTACTCCTACATATCCTACTCCAGTAACAGTATTTTTTTTTTGCCTGATCTGCTTGCGTGACACTGAAGCGTGAATTCTTGAGTTGTCAATTTCAATTTTCTTTAAGATTGTCTCTTGAATAGCGAAGCGCGCGAGTGACGTCATGACTCAGACAAGACTCAGACAAACAAACTGGAATGGTGGATGATTTTGAAGATTTCTTTAAGAGCAAAAGCCGGTGTTCCTAAACCACTTGTGAAACAAAAATTTCGCTTACATTCCCTGTATTTCCTCGGAACAAGCTCATGTCGACTGAGTCTCGCGGGGAATTCAGTGATTTGCATTCTATTTTTAGACTTCGCGCGCTTCGCTATTGCGTCATGAAAACAGTAAACCTTTCTCAAGCATGGCTTGTACGTTTTCATCGTTGTTCGGGGGAGAATGTGGACCTGATCCAAGATCGAAAAATCAATCTTGTTAGGTTATCCCTGTCGTTAGAGCAAGACAAGACCAGACGTCCTCCGGAAGCAAAGGTTTTAGTTTCCCCTTGCTGGATGTTCAGTTGTCCAGAAGAGAGCTGTATCAAGACATTTCAGCGGTCTTCAGCGTTGCAGGCACATCTAGACGAGGGAAGACATAAAGTACGCATTGGAAAAATAAACTTTGCTCGACAAGGCCAAGCGAGGATATCTGGGGAAAGAATCCAAGTTCCGACCAGCAGCCTCGCATGGTGCAGTGGCCCCACTACATATGGGATGGGCACTGAAAACAGCCAAGAAGAAAACCATAGACCCTTTGCATCAATGGCGGCTAAATTTGAATAACAATACCAGATACATCCTTAGCCTCACATTCATGTTTCAAGACAAAGGAAATTTCACATGAATGTGAGGCTAAGGATGTATCAAGTATTGTTATTCAAATTTAGGCGCCATTTATGCAAAGGGTCTATGTTTTCACAAGAACAAAAGAAATAACTTACTGAGCAATTTGCCATTGGAGATGAGAGTGGGAAAAAGGCCGACCCTAAGCAGGTTTCGCAGGATATGCGAAAAGTTAGGAGTTCGCCTTTTTCTTGGAAAAAATGTTCTTTCGCCGACGGAAGTTGAGAAACCGGAAAGCGACGATGATAAACAGCAGAATGCAGTTGAGGCTGAATCCTTACATTCACAACTTCACGAGGTTGTCCACGATGAAGTTGCTTTACATCACCCTATCGTTTCTCTTTCTCGCAACATGTGCAATTTGGTGAATGCAAACAAACTTTCCACCTTATCAGTAAGCATGTTGAAGGAGATTTGCGAAAGTCTCGGGTTGAACGTGGATAACATTAAACAAAGGAGGAAAAAGCCATTGATGGAACGAATATCCCAGGTTGTTGGGGAGTGTTCGTGCTCACGAAAGTGACAGCAGTCTGATTGAACAACTAAGAAGACAATTGAGAGGCAAAATAAACCTTTTTTTTAAAAATCGCTTGTTACTTTTTCCAGCTCTTTTTGGGACGTACAATCTGATGTTTCAGGAGTACCACGCTTTGCCTGTTCAAGCACCAACTGAATGTTACACAAATTCCCCGACACTGTAGAAGAAATGATGGCCATGTTCTTGTCGTGGCGAGGCTTATTACAGCATTCTTTTATGAAATTCCTACAGAACAATTAATGGAGGTTTTGAAAAATTTATTTGCG
>JAHPZR010055839.1:22500-35555 GCA_019787425.1 Platygyra sinensis | reverse complement strand
TAGTCACGTGATCGTGACCGTGCACACTTCAATTCAATATGGCGTGCGGGATCTCGTGAAGTTATGGTGCTTTGACGGTTGTTTTCAGACAGATTTTGATCTCTATTACATTCGATTTCTCTAGTGTTGAAATTTAATTTATTATTTATCGGCATGCCGGGTGACAACTGCGCTGTGTTTGGCTGTGGAAGCTGTAGAAGAACAAAAAGGAATTGGCATTTGGAAGTTACCGGCGGCGAAGGATGACGCGCATAGAAAATGGCGGGACGAGTGGCTGAAAGAAATAACCAGAACGCGCGAGATCGATCAAGAATTCCGTAAAAGGATCGAAGGTGACAAGGTGTTTACCTGCGAGAGACATTTCGACCCCGAAGATATTGAAATATGTAAGTAAAGTTGTTATGATGACCTGTGTTTATGTGCATGCGATTTTGGATTGATCTATCGAAATTTCTACATTTTGCGTGTAGTACATACTTGTTTTTTCAACTCAAACATCCCTTATTGTTTTAGTACTATTTCCTGTGATCGTAAGTCTTTATTTCGTATTTTAATTTTCAGTTCACTCAGAAAAAATGAAGGAAAAGAAACCAAGATTTGGTGCCATTCCAAGACTCAACATGCCAAAAAGAAGCCATGACACTGTGAAGCCTTCGCCGTGACCGGGTCGATCAGTAGTGCAGGACAATAAGCAACAACCCAATTATTGCTACAAGTCCTTCAGCGAATTGTGCCAGCGAGTTCAAGGGCTGGAAAGCCTCAAGTTGTGGAAAATTAAAACATTTCAAGACAGACCTTTCCTCCTACCAGAGGTAGAGATAATGATTGATGACAGCCTGGGATACACTCTGAAAGCATCTGGTTGCTTTCTGCCAGAGGACCACCCCCTGTATCTTGAGCACCGGCGCTCAATGAGGAACATTTCAATATGTAGTCTTGTTAAGGACATTGAAAATTATAAACTATGCTGTGGAGTGGAAGCTAGTGAACTAACTAGCCAGTTGTTTCATCATGTAATTCCATTAAGTAGTGACCCTCTAAAAGATGAGCAGGACCACGTGTCCAAACAAAGGCTATTGGAGGTCGAAGGACTGTGCTCTAATGTGTGATGGAAGGGAAGATACTGCATGCCGGGCATGTAGAGATTATGTGGCTACTGTGGGAAATGCCACTAAGGCAAAGGAAAGGCGACTGTCTAAGCCTGCACATGTCAAAGCACCAGTTTCCAAAACTGATCCAGCAAGACTGAAACTTACGTTGCAGAAACAAAGACTGAGGTGTGCAGACCTTGAAAGAGAGCTTAACGAAATGCGAGCAGAAATCATGAACTCTAGCTAAGAGGTGGACCATGAACTTAGTAATGACTTAACCAGCATCCTTGAAAATTCTGATAAAAGAATTACACCCTTCATGAACCTGTTCTGGCAACAGCAAAAGTAACTATTAACAAGCAGTCGTACTGGTATGAGGTACCACCCCATGATTATCCGGTTTTGCCTTTCACTTGCAGCCAAGTCACCTTCCTGTTATGAGGAGCTCAGAAATAGCAAAGTTTTGGTACTGCCAAGTCAAGGACGTCTGAAGGACTACAGAAATGCCATAAGGCCTCAAAGAGGGTTCCAGAAAGAAGTAGTTGAGGAGTTAAAAGCCCTGACTGACTCCTATTTTGATGTACAGAGATTTGTGGTTCTGTTATTTGATGAAATGAAGGTGATGTCAAACCTTGTGTTTGACAAAGTGACAGGAGAACTGATTGGTTTCACTGACCTTGGGTGACCTCGACTTGAACTATGGTGTTTTGGAGAAGACAAATGAAATTGCTACACATGCCCTTGCATTTCTTGTACGAGGGGCCGGCACCGAACTGAAGTTTTGCCGGGCATATTTTGCAACAACAGGTGTCACAGCTGCACAAATGATGCCACTCTTCTTGGAAGCAGTGGCCATCCTAGAAACAAGCTGCAATTTGTGGGTCATTGTAGCCACCTCTGATGGTGCCTCTCCAAACAGGAGATTCTACAGGTTGCATAAGCCACTGGATGGAGCTGCTGACACAGATGTGTGCTACCGTACAGTGAACCTGTTTGCACTCCATCGCTTTATTTATTTTTTCTCTGATGCTCCACACTTGGTTAAAACAACCAGAAACTGTTTGTTACACTCGGGTTCCGGCAGTTGCACACGATACATGTGGAATGATTGCCTATTTATCCTGTGGCAGCACATCACACAGATTTTCTACCAGGACATGGAAAATGGACTGAAGTTACTTCCAAAGCTGTCGTTCGACCACATAAACCTCAATTCTAATTCCATCATGCGAGTTAACTTGGCTGCTCAAGTTCTAAGTGCATCAGTTGCTGCAGTACTCAAGTCATTTGGTCCTCCAGAGGCAGCTGCAACAGCAAAATTCTGTGAAATGATTGATGGCTACTTTGATTGCCTTAATGTCAGAAGTACCACTGAGCATCTAAAGAAAAATAAGCCATTCCTTGCTCCCTACACATCTGTTCATTATCAAAGGTATAGTGTGTTGAACATTTGACTGATTGATTGGTTGATCGATAGACAAGCCCTTCAAATGTACTGTTGTGTACAGCTGTAGGTCTCAAGTGACCCATTTTCCTTCATGCACTTTCTTTCCAATAATTATCATTTTTATAAATCAGACTCACTATAAAAAATCTGATTGGTTGAGAGCATTCAATCAATTCACGAAAGCTTGTGAACTTGACATGATAAATGCAATATCTGCTGCAGATATTGCATTTATCATGTCAAGTTCAACGTCTGCCTGGTTACTAAGCGCCCCACTTGGAGTGTTCTCAGAAACAAATTGGCTGAACGCTTCGCTTCTGTTTCTGAGGATGAATTATGTGAAAAATGCATAAAAAAACAATTATTGAATTCGGTTTTCGCATGATATCATGAATTATCAAAACCTCTTGTCCACAGACCTTGGTTTTGATAATTCATGACATCATGCTCAACCTCATCCAATAATTGTTTATTTTCTACATCGGCTAGCTTAATTTTATCCAAGGCTCAAGGTTACTTTCCTTCTTTTATACTCCTTACCATACATTACGTGTAAATTGAACAAATGAGAAAATTGAAACACAGCATAAATAATAATTCTTAATAAATAAATAAATAAATAAATAAAAAAATAAAAACCTTAAAGCTAGACTAATCAATAAGAAAATAAATATACAGCCTTTGAATTGACACACTCCTTTTGTTACTCAGAAAGGCAAGTCTCTAATTCTGTTTTTGTTATTTTTACATGTACGTTCAGGTTCCAGTGGCTGATGAACTTCATCGATTATCTCAGAAGGTAGAACGAGAGCACAGATGACAGGCCAGGAGACTTTACCCAAAATGCTAAAAGCCGCATGTTTATTTCCTGGCAAACCTATGAGGGCTTCCAGATGACTACATTCTTTGCCATTGAAGCAACCAAATTCCTTTTGGAAGAGGGGATGGAGTTTGTTCTAACCGAACGCTTCTGTCAGGATCCTGTTGAGGAGTACTTCGGCAACCAAAGAAAACTTGGAAGACGAACTGACAATCCTGACATCCGTGCATTTGGTTACAACAACATCACAATCAGAATACAGAAGTCTGTTTCGTGCCAGAGTGGCAACACGAGAAGCAGAAGAGACAAACGCAGGTCATGGGACCAAGTTACTCATGATCCACTTCCATGCCGAAAGAGACTCTAACTACTTTACGTTGTGACAGCAATAAAAGCTGTGGCATGAACAGTTATGCCTTTAACAAAATGAGAATGTGTAATTCCAGAAAATACCATACCTCCCTCGCAGAAGGGATTTTTTGGAAGACCCCCACCCGTCTGGAAATTCCAATTAAGCGTCATACATTTTTTAAACTTTTTGGCCTTGCAGAGAAATAAGGATAGTTGCTCAAAGTGTAATTTTATTCACAGTAAATAAGCCCAAGGATTATAGTTTAAGTTGTCTGAAATGACATTCTGCTTTTCATTAAAAAATATCTGCTGAGCAGGTTGAGTGATTATCCGGAGTCCATCACGGTTCAAAGCTGACACAAGTTTCTGACTAGAATCAAATGACTGCTTTCAGTAAAGTTTTTTTTGCTGCTTAGAGTATGCCAGCAAACAGTCAGCAACTTTGGTTGCCAGTAGTGTTGCTGCATTCCTAGAAAGTTCACTGCTTTCAGAGAACTAATTTTTATCTTCTGTTAGCTATGAATAATTGCTATGCACAATCCTCAAACTGCAAAAACTTTATTTTCGTTTATATTACGGACAGTGTGGCCGACTATTTCTACATGAACACTTGGGCTTAACTGTTGAACTTGCTGCAATCGTTCATGTTGATTGTTGTGTTTTGCAGCCCTGTCTCTCTCATAACCTCCCCTGTTTCACACTTGTTTCCGCGGTCAAAATAAATTATTTCTTGACGCTGAGCTTACAAAGACATAAAAATAATAACTGTAAAACTAATAAACTACTTAATAGTTTAAACATGAAAAATTCAATGGGGAAATTGTACGAACGCTTTTTTCAATCGAGTACTGTGAAGGAAGCTCTATAAATAACAAGGTTAAACCCTCAAAATAATATATAAACAAATCACTACATCTCGGTGCTTTGAGCTTTCTCGAAGCCTTTATATAAGTATTCCTTGTTTCAAAAGAGTCCTAGAGGAGATTTTCATCACAGGAAAGCGATATATAAGCTTAATATTTGCGTGTACATTTGGTGGATTTCGTTTGTTTACACGAGTCGAGCAGACTATGCATAGCAAATTTAACAACAGTAATACGAAATTTCGACTCAGAATTACCACTTTTTCAACTTACATTTCTAGCTATGATCACACATTGTTCTTCTACTTCTTCAGTGCCTTCCAAAACGTCCGAAATGGCTTCAAAATCGTCTCCACACAGAAGCAGACCGTTTGTACTGTCCGCCATCTTGAATGAACTTGTGCACGGTCAGAGTCACGTGACTGGTCTCTTCAACATCGGAGACCGCGCTATTGTTTAACCCTTTGAAGTTTGCCGAGGTTCATAACCATTCCCCTCTACTAAGTATGGTCAAAGCCAGTTTTTTACTCGTTGTTTTATAAGAATTAAAAATCAACTTCACTTTTGGCAGTTTTAGATCCATTTCTAGCCATTTCAAAAGACTTTAATTTCAAATTTTAATTTCAAATTTGACCCCAGCTGCAAGTGGCCAACTGACAAGTGAAATTTTTGTCCAATAAAGTTAAAGTAGCATGACGACCCCCTATAATCACGTAAAATACTAAAGCGTGACAGAACTTATCAACTGTATATCATTAACAACTGCATGCCTTGTTAAATACGGCAAATTTGACTCAACTTACTTTGAATTACAGCAATTTCTTTGAAACACTTTCCCACAAGTTCAAATTTTTGCATGTGGCAAGTTCGGCTCAACTCTACACTTTTACCTTGAATTACAGCAAATTCTTTGAAAATGGCAACTAACCCATCCCCCCAAGTACAAAATCACCCCCGACTGGGCTCTACCTCAGGGAACTTAAGGCATGGTTCACCTTTTAACATGGGATATTTTTGTTTTAAGGATAATTTTTTGTTGGATCTTTCTGAAATTTGTAGGAGACAATCAAATCAGTAACCTTAACAATATAAAGAATTGATACATTTTAAATTTACGTCATGTGACCCAAAAAACGATAATTAACGGTTAAAATGTTTAGACTAAAATGGGGTACGGTGAATAAACTTTAATTAATCATTTCTGTGTGTAATTCTTTTGCATTGTAACAGGTCTTCAAGAAATAGCCTTGTATTCATGTCCACGTCCAATAAGAACGATTTATTTGAACAAAACAGGTCACGTGACATAGTAAACAGTTTAATAGCTTCTAATACAAATTATAAGTACCAACGTACCAGGCAAATCGTGTTAGTTTTAAAATTTACAAAATAAGCTTAAACGTGACTAAATGCATTGCTAGTAGGTGTTTGATTTGAGCAATAGTTAAATTGGAGGCTCAATAAACTTTCATATACTTGTGTTCAATATCAAGTTTAACTCCATCTCAAGCCAAATGGAACAAGAACTTTTGATGTCCAGTTAATTTCAGCAATAGGAAAATTCTCGTGGGAAATAACGTTTTTACACTGGGCAAATGCTACGAACTTATATTCTTGGATTGAATCACGTAAAATACTGACAGAGCGACATGAAACTAAAGAGCGACCAAAGTTGTTATCTTTATCAGGCATGGGAGGGAGTAAATTTATCTCTGTGAAGAGCTTTTCAGCTTAAGAACAAGCTCCGTCTAAAAACAGGCACATTTTAACTTTCAGACCTATGGAGGTGCATGACATTAAGCTATCAACGTGTTTGTCGAAAAACATATACTTATCTCGGGATTTGTATCCTTTTTAGAAAGTAAAGTATTAGCAAACGTTTTTATTTAGATATTGGCTTGATCAGTTCAGATAATCAGTGGTAAGTAAGTTCCAGATGTTTACACTCTATTCCGGTCGCCATGTTGGTGTCCCTTGGAGGTACACCAACATGGCAGCTCCATACTGGGCTCTGTAAATTTGTGCAAAGTATATATTGCGACAAATATTTGAAGATCGGGAAAGCGCCAGACCTAAAACTTGGAGTAGTGTCTTCTTAATTATTTATATCTATTTATATTTGAGATCCAATTGATTTTCTAATTCCATGCATGCTGATAATTCTCTTATTTCTCTAACGTTGCCAGAATCAATAGAAAACGAAATACCTATTGCCAGTTCGAGTCTTTCCAATGCGTCTAGTTTTTTACCATCAAAGCGTGGTTTCAAAATGGCCTGCTTAAACATTAACAGTCTCGTCAAGCATGTTGACGAACTTAGGGTCCTTCTTTCTGAGTTTTCTGTTGGCATTCTGTCAATTAACGAAACAAAACTTGACGAATCCATAAAAAAGTTCCGAGCTCCATATACCAGGCTGCGAGTTTATCCGTCGTGACAGAAGTAGAAATGGTGGAGGAGTAGGTTTTATATTAAGTCTTGTAATTCTTATGTAGTGCGCTCAGATCTAAACGTAATTAATCTTGAAAATTTAACTATAGAAAATCGTAAACCGAACTCTAAGCCATTTCTGGTAGCGACATGGTATAGAACTCCTGGTTCTCGTACCGAACTATTTTCTATTTTTGAGTCATTTATTGACAAGTTAGATTCTCTTGACCTTGAGTACTATTTGTTGGGTGACTTAAACTGTAATTTGGCCTCTCCTACACCTGATGCAAATACTCGTCATTTACTCGATATTTCGGATTTATATGGGCTCAAACAATTAATAAACCAACCAACTCGAATTACAGAATCCTCATCTACACTAATTGATTTAATCTTCACTAATTATATAGATAGGGTAAGCTGCTCCGAAGTCTCCCATATTGGCATCAGCGATCATAACCTCGTCTATGTTTATGGAAAACCTTTTTATTCCGATTCATCATCTAAAGGGCACTCTTTCATCTCTTATAGAAATTTCCGAAATTTTAATCGAGAAAATTTTCGAAATGAAATCTGTCAACAAGACTGGTCTTTCGATGAATCTGAACATCCAAATTTGGTATGGTCTAACTGGAGAACAAAATTTTTGCGCGTTGTCAACTCCCATGCTCCAATTCGAACTAGACGTGCTAAACTGAATAATATACCCTAGATTAATACAGCTTTGAAGACGATGGTATGCGCTGTCGTGATGCTGCTAGAAAGAAGGCGATAAGAACAAAGAATCCTCATGACTGAGCTAATTAAAGAAAGTTGCCAAATAAATTCAGTAATAAATTGAAAACCACTAAAGTATCCTATTATCATAATAGTCTTCATCAATCCGTAAGGAAACTCTCGATAGACTTGGAAAACTATTAATAACCTCATGTCCTGTCGTCAGAACAACCAGCTGGTAAAGGAAGTCAAAGTTAATAATATCTCTATCTGTAACTCTAATGAGATTTCCAATACCTTTAACGAGCATTTTTCAACTATTGGGCCCAGACTAGCTCGCGAAATACCTTCAACTTCGGACGAGGTGTCTACTTATTTAAATAATTTCCCTGAAAACTTCAACAAATTTTCCTTTCGTCCAACTACTAGCAGTATTGTTTTTACTCATCTTAATAGATTGTCAAAAACTAAATCTACTGGGTTAGATAATATCTCTGCTAAGTTAATCCGTGAGTGTGCAGATATTATTTCAGTCTTTTATGTGATCTGTTTAATAAATCCTTGATGTCTGGCATATTTATTGACGATTGGAAATGTACCAGAGTGATTCCGTTGTTCAAACAGGGCGAGTCATTGGATTTAAACAACTAACGACCTATCTCCGTCATTTCAGCTGTTGCCAAAGTGTTCGAGAGGATTGTGTACGATCAGTTATACAACTTATACAACGGCGAAGGAATAATCTCTAATCAACAATCTGGTTTCCGGTCTTTGCACTCAACTGTTAGTGCTCTTCTTGAAGCCACTGAATCGGTACGGAATTCAAGGGAAATCGCTTGATTGGTTTAAATCATATATTTGACGAATCGCACTCAACGGTGCTCCGTCAACGGTTGCCTCTCTGATTTCACCACTCTTAAATGTGGTGTGCCACAGGGAACGATCCTTGGCCCTCTTTTATTTCTAATTATATGTTAATGATTTGCCTAACCGTTTATCGTTCAGCGTTCCTAGAATGTATGCTGATGATACCCATATTACTTGTGCTGGTTCTGATTTGCATCTGATTCAGTCTAGTTTATCTCACGACCTTGAAAAGCTAAGCAAATAAATAAATAAATAAATAAATGGGAATTTGCAGTTGCATTTCCACGAAGTGGCTTGTGTGTAACGCTATAAAGACTGAATTTATGTTGATTGGCTCCAGGCAAAGATTAAGCACTCTTTCTGATACACTAGAACTCTTCATTGATAATGTTCCAATTCAGCAAGTTTCCTCTGTGAAATCCGACTTGGAATATATATTGATGAAAATCTAACATGGCATTTCCACATTGATAAACTGTATAAAGAGATCGCTTACGCAATTGGAGCCATTAAACTAGTTTAGCCATTTGTGCCTCAATCCACCTTACTCAGTATATACAACTCGCTAGTTCAATCCCATTTTGATTACTGCAGCCTGGTTTGGGGAAAATTGTGGCAAAACATCATTTAGCAAGCTACAAAAACTGCAGAACCGTGCTGCACGAGTGATAACTTCACCGAGCTATGACGTTGATGTCGATTCCTTGTTTCACAAACTCAGCTGGAAAGAATTACATTCTCAACGTCAAATTCAGAAAGCCTTAATGGTTTTCAAGTCTTAAAACGGTCAGGTTCCCGAATAGCTCACGTCTAAGCTTGTAACGCGAAATGTATCAAACTATGCCCTGAGGAATTCGGCAAACAAACTTAAGGTTCCCTTTCCGAGAACAAACTACATGAAAAATAGTTTTAGTTACAGCGGCGCAACTCTTTAGAACAGCTTACCCTGTAATATTAGAGAGTCTAGTTCCTTAAATCACTTTCAGCGCCTTCTATATCAAAATTTTTAAATACACGGCATTCATGGAAATCAGGTCTGTCGGTAGCTTATTGTTGTAAATTAATGGAATAATAGGATTAGTATTGTTTAGGTTTTAGGATTTGAAGACATTCTTTGGAATTTGTCAGTGTACTTGATGAATTTTACCGTGTATAAATAAAGTTAAACATTAAACACTAAACATCTCCTGCAACATTATAATTTCTTGAGTTAATTCCCGGAATGCTCTTCGAATTATATATTTTTTTTATAATTATGTGACGGTGCAACGCGAGAATTTGGGACCTTGTTAGTGTTGATAAATCACAAAATAAATTTCACTCATAAATAGGCTCACAACGTACATTGAATACTCTTCTTCCACCGTAGATTGTCCCATAAAAGTGTAAAAGCGTACTCGACAATTCCGATGGGCATTGTGAGTAGTAAGAGTTTGGTTTTTCTTGCTTTATAATTAGGTTCAAGGTAATTCAGCAAAAACGAACGAGAAAGAACGAATACATGTGTTTGTGCTGTTTCCTTCCACCACGCTGATACACCTTGAGGTCCTCTCAAGCAACCGTTTAAACCACCATTACCCATTAGAACTTTCGACATTGTCCTATAAGGTTTTCGCTGTTAGTAAGACAACCTTTCTCGAAACAGCTGTATACTATGTATGCAGGACTCATATCAATGCCTATACTGAAAATAAATATTTTCTTTGCTTATATTAAACATCCATAATTTACGCTGTCAAATCTCACTTAAGGCGACTTAATATTCTAAACGCAGTCAAAGTGTAAAATCAAAAAGCCTCCCAGGGCTGTGCTTTTAAAAAACAACTCGGAGCCACCCACCCACTGTTACATCCGCCCCTGGGCAGCTTGGAAATCAAGGCATTGACGGCAAGCCCTCTACATTTTGAGCAGCCACATTGGCTGAGCACGGGCGGTGCCCGTGCCCAAGCCAAAACGTCAGCGGCCACCTTCTAGCGGATTCGCTCAGATATCAAGGGCAGAACGCCTGAAAATCAGTCAAAATTCTGCTCAGGACACTCGATTTACCCGGCCTGGCTCACAGAATGCCATTCTGGAGAGAAACACCCAGATAATTATTTCAACCGAACATGACTTAATGACCCGGAAAGGGCGATATGTGATCGTTTCGAGTTACAAGTAAACTTTGTAAGGCATCTGGAACCAACGTAGGCCTTTTCCAGACCATTTTTCGCTTTTCGTTTCCAATATCTAACTGGATTTGTAAAAACGTTGCTAAAGATCTGCACCTTTTGACAAATCCAGTTAGATATCTGGGTGTTTCTCTCCAGAATGGCATTCTGTGAGCCAGGCCGGGTAAATCGAGTGTCCTCAGCTGAATTTTGACTGATTTTCAGGCCTTCTGCCCGTGATATCTGAGCGAATTCGCTAGAAGGTGGCCGCTGAGGTTTTGGCTTGAGCACGGGCACCGCCCGTGCTCAAGGAAATGTGACCGCTCAAAATGTAGGGGGCTTGCCGTCAATGCCTTGATTTCCAAGCTGCCCAGGGGCGGATCTAATAGTGGGTGGGTGGCTCTGAGTTGTTTTCAAAAGCACAGCCCTGGGAGGCTATTTGATTTTACACTTTGACTGCGTTTAGAATATTAAGTCGCCTTAAGTCAGATTTGACAGCGTAGGTTGCCTTAGCGATTTTTTCCCGGGCTAGTTTAGGCCTGAATGATAGTTTTCTACTAGTCACCCGTTAGAGTGAACCCACAGTGTGCAGTGGGTGGTGGGTGATTGGCAGTTTTGTGCCCAGAGCACAGGGGTGGGCAGGGGGGTTGTTTGTACTTGGTGACGGAAGCAGAATTGGCTTGTTTTGACCATTTCTGCAGGCACCTTTTGACAAATCCAGTTATATATATATATATATATATATATATATATATATATATATATATATATATATATATATATTGATTTACGGGATGGGTTTCTCTTCTTCATTCATTGCTATGTATATAAATAAGCCTGCATCATTAAATTGATCCTTCTGATTAGCTGATGCCCAAGTTGGTGTTTGCCTGTGAATCGTTAATGTCGATCCTTGGGTTTAAGGCTATGAAGGGGTTACAGGCTTTCCCATCTCACCGCTGAAAGAATCCTGGGATACTCACGTCTGGCCGACTCACTATCTACAATAACTGCGTTGCCAGCGTGGTTGTCCTGATAGTGTAGTGGTCATCACACCCGACCGGTGTTCAGGGGGACGTGGGTTCAAATCCCGCTCAGGGCAATTCTTTCTTCTTCTTCATTCATAATAGTTAATCAATTGATTTACGGGATGGGTTTCTCTTCTTCATTCATTGCTATATATATATATATATATATATATATAATATAATTGTGTAGTTTTGAGCGGGGAAATAACAACAACTAACTGCCTCATTTACCTTAGGATCACCAACCTATTCCCTTCGGAAGGCGATTCACAGTGATTTCTGAGAAATATCAATTAGTAGTGTAGAGTAGGAACAGAAATCGAAACAACTAAGGAAATGAGTGAAAATGTGTTCAGCCGGGAATCGAACCCGGGTCTCCTGGTTACCGGTCAGATGCCTTACCACTAGGCCACTGAACCAACCCCGCCATTCAGCCGAATTGGAAGGACCTTTACATGGCAGGCTCTGAGGAGAATCGCACATTTTCAGCAGTTAGGATCGCGTCACTATGCTCAAGTTGATCAGCGATTCACAGTAAATTTCCCCCTAGATATGAAATAATTGTGTAGTTTTGAGCGGGGAAATAACAACAACTAACTGCCTCATTTACCTTAGGATCACCAACCTATTCCCTTCGGAAGGCGATTCACAGTGATTTCTGAGAAATATCGATTAGTAGTGTAGAGTAGGAACAGAAATCGAAACAACATTTTCACTCATTTCCTTAGTTGTTTCGATTTCTGTTCCTACTCTACACTACTAATCGATATTTCTCAGAAATCACTGTGAATCGCCTTCCGAAGGGAATAGGTTGGTGATCCTAAGGTAAATGAGGCAGTTAGTTGTTGTTATTTCCCCGCTCAAAACTACACAATTATTTCATATCTAGGGGGAAATTTACTGTGAATCGCTGATCAACTTGAGCATAGTGACGCGATCCTAACTGCTGAAAATGTGCGATTCTCCTCAGAGCCTGCCATGTAAAGGTCCTTCCAATTCGGCTGAATGGCGGGGTTGGTTCAGTGGCCTAGTGGTAAGGCATCTGACCGGTAACCAGGAGACCCGGGTTCGATTCCCGGCTGAACACATTTTCACTCATTTCCTTAGTTGTTTCGATTTCTGTTCCTACTCTACACTACTAACTATATATATATATATATATATATATATATATATATATATATATATATATATATATATATATATATATATATATATATATTTTATATATTTTCCGCCTTTGTGAAAAAGAAAAACGACAACCAAAAGATAATCGGTTCCTTCCATCTCGACA
>JAHPZR010055839.1:0-17500 GCA_019787425.1 Platygyra sinensis | reverse complement strand
CTTTGCCTACCCGTCAAGATGGTGTCGAAAACCGTGATAAGGCCTATTCAGTTTCCCGTATGGAGCCTCTGTGGAGGAGACAGTACAAGGCCCCATTTATCTGGTCCTGGGTATTAGAGAAAATCCTATAAGACCCCTCTGAGGCAACTTTATCAAGTGTTAACACACAAGGCCCCATTTATCTGGTCATGGGTATTAGAGAAATCCTATCAGACTCCTCTGAGGCAACTTTATCAAGTGTTTAGCTGAAATGAAGTTGTCCCAGCAGGATTACTAAAGCCTTTTTCATATTATATTGTATCTGCTTGGACATAACTTAAACAGTGGATGGGGTTGGATCATTTTTTTGAGAGAATTACATCTTTTAATGGTTAATACACATTGAATTCCTGGTGCTAGACCTCAGGAAATTTATCTTTTAGTTTACAGTTTCTGTTGAACTATAGGGTAAAGGTTTTAAGAATCTGAGCCCACCGACGCGTTCGGCCAACCGCGCTCGGCCAAAACGCCGTCGGCCGAACTGTCGGCCGACCGTCTAGCCGACAGTCAGGGTCACACAGTCGGCCGCCAGTGGGGGTGGCTTCGGGGGGGCGGGGGCCGACAGTCCCCCCCCCCTGGTCGACAGTCGGCCAGACGCTGTCAGTCACTTTTTAAACCCCTTGACCCCCCCCCACGCAAAGAGATGCTGTCGGCGTGTGCCGGTACGGTGCGTCGGCGCTGTCCGGGACCTCATTTGGGCCTTATTGGAATATTTGCACATGCGATACGTACCCTTTCCAAACTGAACTGCAACGTCTTCGACAGAAAGAAACTTTCATATACGATATGAAAATAAAGAAATTTACTATTTAACCGCCCATACTTGTTTTTCGTCCTCTCTAGAACCCAGGTTCCCATTACGACAAAAGTTATTACCTCGCCCCCCCAACCCAGCTTTTCATCTTCAAGGGTTAATTAGAACCAAGTTGTGCATCTGCAACAAACTCGTCCACTTTGCGGAAAAGACCTGAGGCATTCGAGCAAGTTTGCTGGAAAGGACATCGCTGGAACAGTTATCCACAGGCAGTAAAAACGGGCCAAAAAAAAAAAAACAAACAAAAAAACGGCTCCTTTAGGAGCCAACCACATATTGAAAAGGCAATGAGCAAGAAAGTAGTTGTGTAACATAAAAATAAACATTGAGATCAAATAAAAGAGTGGTCTTACACATACAATAAACATGTGGATCAATATGTCGGGCCGACTGGCTATCGTTGTGTGAAAAAAAAAGTCAAAAACCGAAAAACCACCAAAACGAGTCCCATTGAAGAGTTTTTAATTTCCGAATAATCGTGTGAGCGAAAAATAAATAAAAACATGTGATTAACTCGTCGGCCTCCTACCGACTCCCCCTTATCGGTGTACCGACCCTTGAAAAAAAAAAAAATGAGAAGAACCTAGGAGTACTTAGTGTTTTCATTTTTCCAAAATGGCGTGCTGTTTAGCTTTCACGTTTTTCGTCCCTTTTCTTATGACGTTGTTCTATGCTTCACCAACTGAAAGACGTAACAAAATAAGAGTTAGGGGAAAGGTAAAGTTTTTCGATTGAAGCGCGTCGGTAGTGTGTCGGCCGACGTCGTCGTTCGTGTGTCGGCCGACGCTTGGCCCGACGTGTTGGCCGACGCCGCGTCGGTCGGGGATTCGGATTCTTTACTTTACCCTATATTCAACAGAAAATGTAAACTAAAAGATAAATTTCCTGAGGTCTAGCACTAGGAATTCAATGTGTATTAACCATTAAAAAAATGTAATTCTCTCAATAAAATGATCCAACCCCATCCACTGTTTAAGTTATGTCCAAGCAGATACAATATAATATGAAAAAGGCTTTAGTAATCCTGCTGGGACAACTTCATTTCAGCTAAACACTTGATAAAGTTGCCTCAGAGGAGTCTGATAGGATTTTCTCTAATACCCATGACCAGATAAATCACAGAGGCTCCATACAGGAAACTGAATAGGCCTTATCACGGTTTTCGACACCATCTTGACGGGTAGGCAAAGCGGTCAGATTACAGTGTTTGTTTGGGAATCTGACCACAAATAACTTTTTCCAAAATAGGATTTTGCACAAGTTATGAATTGCAATGTTAAAATACTAGGTAGAAGATTGTATTCACCAAACAATTTTGGAGGATATAGCATAACTAGAAGATGCTCAGTTAATAATTTAACTTTCCATACATTTGTTTGTAAAATTTGGCTGATTAGATGGATGTCTAGATGCAGTTTGTGGGAAACAAAACAGACAAAAGTATACAAAAATTAACTGAGTCTTCTAGCCAAGAATATCATATTCCCATTTTCATTGCAGCACTCAACCCTCTATTAAAATTAAGTCTACAGTCTGCCTCCTATGTCTACATTTTGCATTTTGACCACCGTTTTGCAGTAGGGCAGGCTTGAGTCTTAAATAATTAAATAATTAAGCTTAAATTATTGTTTTTGAAAGTTCTCATTTCCATCTTTGCAGAATACCCCGCCACTCCATTTACATGTGTCGGTGTGCTTTGAAGAACGAGGAATGTAACAATAGTTGCTCTTCTTATTCAATGAGATGCTAATAAGTGGCGGGGTATTCTGAAATTTAGCCGAACATTACGAGCACGATCGCGAGGTCCAAATATTTCATACTCAAATGGACTGATCATTTTTACGGCTGATTCTTCAAAATCATCTTCGATTACAATGATTTCTTGAACATATAAGCTATTTTGTGACACGGTTACACGTTTCTTTGGGTCACCGATCTCGTAAAAAAGGCAATTTTACAAGACGAATAGTCAAAATTTTGCACTAAATATTTCCACTCGAGAGCGATGACTGTAACACTTTAAATACACTTAATGCAAGATTTTTCGGTTATAATTAAAATCTACTTACCTCTCAAGAAAGAACAATGACAATTTCTTCATGGGATCCCAATACAATACCATTTGAAGCTGGAATGATTGGAGAAATCCGCCTCAAAACGTTGTTTCAGCGAGAGGCGACGGCGCCATTTTCGAAAATTTTGTGCATTTGCGCGCTTCTCTCGCCGTGACGTCATAATGGCAATGATCATCGGGTCAGCCAAATCTGACGTGTTGACCTCTCCCTCCTGCGTTTTTTCAACGTTACATTGCAAGGGATATATCGCTGACTTAAGATATATCGCGGGCTTGTTACTTTTGGGAGTGCTCGCTGGCTGATTGAAATGTTATCCGCCATTTTGGAAAGCACGAGGCATGGAGTACAGTCAAGAGAAAGATTATAGCTTTTTAGAGAACGACACGTTCCCCAACCTTTATGATGCAAAAGTTTATGAGGGAAAATTTATGAGTGAGTATTTGGAGAGACAAATTTACGAGCGACTACTTAAGAGTGAACCTTCTATCGTGAAACTTATCGAGAATAAGAGCGACTTACCAAAGCTATCTACATTGAGTGACCTTCCATCTTGAAATCTATCGAGAATCAAAGCGAACACTTATCAAAGCTGACTTTATAATCATCTTAAAAAACGTGCTACAAGGCGATCTAGACGTGCTCGTGAACCGAGCAGAATTCCACTGCTATTGCTAAGAGGTCTCAACAAGAAGAGTAGCATGTTGAAGAAATTTGTCTTCAAAAAGATTTCAACGATTGAGATACCGAAGTCTTCAAACCTGCATCGCTATGTTAATAAGGTGAGAAAACTTTATCATGCACGATATAAATGTAATAACAAACGTGATCCAAAGATAATCAACTTGAATAAAATGGCTATACCCAAGAAAGCTTATTTGTTGTCTTTCTTTGGCAGGCATTATCACAAGATAATGATAATGAGACTAAAATGTAAAGCACGTCGATATTTATCATTGTTTTCTTGCAATTGTGTGAGTCATATGACCAATTATGTGAATTTCAAACTAAGTAACGATATTGAGCAGAATCCAGGACCTACTCAATACAACACTGATCATCGTGAACTAATAATTAGACCTTTTATGCAAAATGACAGCTCAACAATGCAGTTGCCCTCTCTTATTTCCTCTGAGAATTTGATGCAGTCAAGATTAAGTGAACTTGGTTTACAATCAATAGATGTTGGTGGTGCAGGTGATTGTTTCTTTAGATCTGTATCACATCAATTATTGAGTTATTTTTTTTTGTAAAAAAATACCTCTTAGTCGGCGCGTCGAGTATGTTATGGACGGGTCAACGGATGAGTGAGTCAGTGAGTGAGAGATGTATGTATGTCACACCAATCAGATCGGATCTACTATAAACAGCCAATCAAATTTCTTGTTTTAAAGGTAAATGATATATGAGAAGATTTGATCCCGATACAGTTCAGAACGGTCATATTTATTCTTCTATAAAAGAGGAGAAAGTATTCATATATTGGGTTTACTTCAGCATTTTCTGTGGGTTAGGCTGAGGATTTTATGAGCCTTGAGGTTTGAAACAGTGCTTGAGCTAGTTGTATGCAAATGAGTGAGATTTTTTTTTTTTTAGTTACAAAGGTAACTTGATATTTTTGTTTTTCACAAGGAGTAAATTCAATTAGACGTCACGCATCGTTGCTTCTAGTTCTTAGGAAATGTTTTAGAGGAGACGGGACTATTTTGATTTAATTTTGAAAGAGTTCGAAGGTTTCAATAGGTACAGGAAACGATTATTTTGTTCTTGTTGCATGCAAATATAGAGAGATATTTTTATTTTTTAGTTACAAAGCTAGGGGTAATTTGACACTTTTGTTTTTCACAAGGGAGTAAATTCAATTAGAGCTGATACATCGTCACCACTTGTTCCCACGAGATGCTTGCTATTTTTAGTTACAAATGGTAACTTGACACTTTTGTTTTTCACATGGGAGCAAATCGTTCCCACGAGATGCTTGCTACTTTTAGTACAAACGGTAATGTCGACTTCTTATGTTGTTCCTGATCGGTGCTGATGGAAAGCTCAATATCCAAATAAAGCCAAGGAAATTTCTAGTTGATTTCAGACACAACTAAAGTGTCTTTGTTGTAATTAAGGAAACATTTTCCAACAGAATCTACGTACTAACTTATTTACGTGGCCAAAGTTTGTGCCTCTTGATTTAAAGATGTGTTAATCAAACGAGTATGTGCTGCAAGTATGCTACTTTAGGGTTTCTAGCGCCATTCATATTAGAGCTGCGGTATGTAAACATACATATGAATGGAGTACTTGCTATTTGCCATAAAAGCTGGGAGTACATAGGCGCGAGCGGGTCAAAAGCCAGTGGCACGAGTTCAGTGTTCTGGTGACATATGAAATTAGGCATTCATCTGTGTGTACTGCTTCCTAGAGGTAATCGGCTTTAGTTATGGGGGCTTGTTTTTGTTGCGGATCGTACAGGCGTAGAGATCATACGTCAAAACCGTTTGGATCTTTACTAGATGTGGCATTGACGGACGGTTCAACTTCTAGTGTGATGCTATATTGAAGAATGTGTTAACTCATCATAGTAAGCCATCAAATGTTTTCTGAAGCTCCGGTACTAAGTAGATCCACATTGTCTCCACGGATATGTAGCGCTGTCTAACTAGTTCTAATAACCATCTTATTTTCTAACTGGCAATTCTGATTTCTTTTCTTTGACAAACCCACACCGTGATTGGTGTGAAGACACGCGTTGCACATGGCCATAAACTCCCCTCACTCATCCGACCAATATAGCCCTTCCAACACCCCCGAGAGAATCTTTGCTCAAAATAGTCGTGCTAAGTCTAAGAGACCTTTTCGCAATTTTGATACGTAGTCGTCAAGTTTACCCTTTTTACACAACACGTTTTCTTCATCGACAACAGAAAGAGAAGAGAAACCACAGACCGTTTAATTTATTTACTCCGATTATGAAAACACAAAAAGTGTCAGGTTGTTACTCATTTGATATACTAAAAAATAGCTAAACATTCTTGTGCGAAACGATGTGATGCCTCTCAAATGAAGGCACAAAAAGTGTTCAACATTACCGTGTTAGATAACGGGATAGATAGTAGCAAGGCATCCTCGTGGGAACTGCATGGTGGCGCCCATATGTGAAACAAACAAAGGTGTCAAAAAAAAAAAAGTTGAACCATTTGTAACTAAAAAATAGCAAGCCTCTCGTGCGGAACAAGTGGAGACGATGTAGGGTGCAGCTCTAATTGACTTTACTTCCCTTGTGAAAAACAAAAAGTGTCAAATTACCCCTAGCTTTGGGTACTAGAAAAATAAAAATATCTCTCTATATTTTGCATGCCACACAGAACAAAATAATCGTTTCCTGTTACCTATTTGAAACCTTCGGAAACGATCTTTTCAAAAATTAAATCAATAAGTAGTCCCGTTGCTCCTCTAAAAACATTTCCTAAGAACTAGAAGCAACGATGCGTGACGTCTAATTGAATTTAACGTCCTTGTGAAAAACCAAAATATCAAGTTACTCTTTGTAACTGAAAAAAAAAAAAATCTCACTCATTTGATAACAACTAGCTCAGAGCACTGGTTTCCAAACCTCAAGGCTCATAAAAGCCTCAGGCCCTAACCCACAGAAAAGATGCTAGAAGTAAACCGCAATATATGAATACTTTCTCATCTTGATAGAAGAATTAAATATGACCGTTCTGACTGTATCGGCGATCATCTCAGATCCTTCTCATATATCTAATTACCTTTAAAACAAGAAAAATTTGATTGGGCTGTTTATAGTATGATCCGATTCTGATTGGTGTGGACATACATACATACTCTCACTCCACTGGATCTCACTCAATCCGTTGACCCGTTCCAATAACATAACTCGACGCGGCGACTAAGAGGTACGTTTTTACAAAAAAAAATAACTCAATAATTGATGTGATACAGATCTAAAGAAACAATCACCTTGCACCTACCAGACATCTATTGATTGGAAGCCAAGTTCACTTAATCTTGACTGCAACACATCAAATTCGTCAGAGGAAATAAGAGAGGGCAACTGCATGGTTTGAGCTGTCCATTTTGCCATAAAAGGTTCTAATTATTAGTTCACGATTGATCAGTGTTGTATTGGCGTCGGTCCTGGATTCTGCTTTCAATATCGTTACCTTAGTTTGAACATTTCACATAATTGGTCATATGACTCACACAATTGCAAGAAAACAATGAGAAATATCGACGTGCTTTACATTTTAGTCTCATTATCATTATCTTGGATAATGCCTGCCAAAGAAAGGACAACAAATAAGCTGTCTTGGCGTACTAGCCAGTTATATTCAAGTTGGATTACCTGTTTGGATCCCGTTTTGTTATTACATTTATATCGTGTTGGGCATGATAAAGTTTTCCTCACTTAATTAACATAGCGATTGCAGGTTTGAAGACTTCGGTATCGCAATTCGTGTGGAAATCTTTTTTCGAAGACAAATCTTCTTCCAACCATGCTACTCTTCTTGTTGAGTACCTCTTACGCAATAGCCAGTAGGAATTCTGCTCGGTTCACGAGCACGTCTAGTATCGCGCCTGGTCAGCACGTTTTTTTAAAGATGATGTATAAAGTCAGCTTTGCTAAGTGTTCGCTTTGATTCTCGATAGATTTCAAGATGGAAGAGGCACTCAAGTGAGATAGCTTTGGGGGTGAGAGTCGCATCTTATTCTCGATAAGTTTCACGATTAGAAGGTTCACACTAAGTCGCGCTCGTCTAAGAAGTTCGCTCGTACATGTGTCTCTCACAAATTACTCACTCATAAATTTTCCCTCATAAACTTTTGCATCATAAAGTGTGTTGGGGAACGTAGTCGTTCTCGCTAAAAAGCTTATTGAAATTTTTTTTTTTTTCCCCTTTTTGTTTTTTTTTTGTTTTTTTTTGTTTTTTCTCTTGACTGTGTACTCCAATGGCCTCGTGCTTTCCAAATGGCGGATAACATTTCAATCAGCCAGCGGAGCACTCACCAAAAGTAACAGAGCCCGCGATATATCTTAAGTCAGCGATATATCCCTTGCAATGTAACGTGAAAAACGCAGGAGGGAGAGGTCAAACACGTCATATTTGGCTGACCCGATGATCATTGCCATTATGACGTCACGGCGAGAGAAGCGGGCAAATGCACAAAATTTTCGAAAATGGCGCCGTCGCCTCTCGCTGAAACAACGTTTTGAGGCGGATTTCTCCAATCATTCCAGCTTCAAATGGTATTGTATTTGGATCCCATGAAGAAAATGTCATTGTTCTTTCTTGAGAGGTAAGTAGATTTTAATTATAACCGAAAAATCTTGCATAAAGTGTATTTAAAGTATTACAGTCATCGCTCTCGAGTGGAAATATTTAGTGCAAAGTTTTGACTATCCGTCTTGTAAAATTGCCTTTTTTACGAGATCGGTGACCCAAAGAAACGTGTAACCGCGTCACAAAATAGCTTATATGTTCAAGAAATCATTGTAATCGAAGATGATTTTGAAGAATCAGCCGTAAAAATGATCAGTCCATTTGAGTATGAAATCAGATTTGGACCTCGCAATCGTGCTCGGAGTGTTCTTTCACAAAATTAAAACCTGTTCACATATTCTGCAACAGAAGTAGCAGACAGAAATATTATCCAAAAAGATGGAAATGAGAACTTTCACAAACAATAACTTAAGCTTAATTATTTAATTATTTAACACTCAAGCCTGCCTACTGCAAAACGGTGGTCAAAATGCAAAATGTAGACATAGGAGGCAGACTGTAGATTTTATTTTAATAGAGGGTTGAGTGCTGCAATAAAAATGGGAATATGATATTCTTGGCTAGAAGACTCAGTTAATTTTTGTATACTTTTGTCTGTTTTTTTTCCCCACAAACTGCATCTAGACATCCATCTAACCAGCCAAATTTTACAAACAAATGTATGGAAGGTTAAATTATTAACTGAGCATCTTCTAGTTATGCTATATCCTCCAAAATTGTTTGGTGAATACAATCTTCTACCTAGTATTTTAACATTGCAATTCATAACTTGTGCAAAATTCTATTTTGGAAAAAGTTATTTGTGGTCAGATTCCCAAACAAACACTGTAATCTGACCGCTTTGCCTACCCATCAAGATGGTGTCGAAAACCGTGATAAGGCCTATTCAGTTTCCCATATGGAGCCTCTGTGGAGGAGATAGTACAAGGCCCCATTTATCTGGTCATGGGTATTAGAGAAAATCCTGTAAGAGCCCTCTAAGGCAACTTTATCAAGTATTAACACACAAGGCCCTATTTATCTGGTCATGGGTATTAGAGAAAATCCTATCAGACCCCTCTGAGGCAACTTTATCAAGTGTTAACACACAAGGCCCCATTTATCTGGTCATGGGTATTGAGAGAAAATCCTATCAGACTCCTCTGAGGCAACTTTATCAAGTGTTTAGCTGAACTGAAGTTGTCCCAGCAGGATTACTAAAGCCTTTTTCATATTATAATTTACCTGCTAAACTGATATAACATCGCTGTACAGGAGACCTAGATGAATCAGTTAATATTCGGAATATCATGAATGAGACCTGTTGGCAGAAATGTGCTTCATTTCATTTCAAAATGTTCGTTTAATAGGAGATCGCAGCAGGATCTGATTCCTCGGGCGTCCGCATACAGCGCAAGGAAAGTATCCTAAACTGGTGCTTTGGGTTTGTAATTTTTTATCATTTCTTACAGTGAGTTCACTTAAAATAAACCTGTATAGACTGTTAAAGGAAACTGTGCAGGATGTGATATGAACTAAAAAAATACAGAATTTGGTTCCAAGCAGCCAGCGAATTAATTCAAGAGGAAAGAAAATATGAACAGGGACACTTCCTAATACCTATGCCAAGTCATTGGCTGGAGTTTTCTAAGGGTATCTGTCTTGAGAAACTGTAATAGCTTTACTGCCTCAAGTTTGAAATGATAATCAATTATTTTATTATACTTTATGCTTTTAATTTTCATTATAAATCCAGGCTATGTAATAAAGATAGCTTTAACAATTATTTTGCGTTAAGTTTAAACTTACAAACAAATAAACAAACACTTTATTTATTTAGCAAGGGTGAAATACATTATTAACGGTTACCTGGTAGTTTACAAAATGGCCCCCCAAACCTACAAAGAAATATACTAGGGAAGAGTATCACAGAGGCTGCACTTGTAAAAATAAACCCCAAGCATGATTTCTCCCCAGCTCCTTCCATCCTGGGCTCCCATTTACTTTTTCCATTGATGAGTTTATTATTGGCTTCAAGAGAATGCATCATGCAAGTGACAAGCAAACATATTTGGCAAATACCCCCAAAAACCACACAAGATAGGTTTTTAAATGTTTAATTGACAGTATAATGACTATAAATAGATGGTTTTGCATGATAATTGTATTGCCAGAAACGGGACCTCACAGTGCTTGAATGGTCTTTCAAAGGTAGTGGAAGATGCTGTTTACCTAAGGTTTAAAAAGATCAAATAAGTCTCTCATTAATATTATTTACTAACTGGAGTAAATGCTTATTCCTGCGCACTCCCTCCTCACCAGACCGCTCACGGCTCGTCCCGCTCGCCCTAGAGTACACTTGTCTATCTCACCCTAAACCAACCGAACCGGGAGCCTGTTCGCAGGCTAATGCTTAGTATGACCTGTCCCTTCCCTAATTTGTGTTATAGCACTCCTAACTATATTCAACAGAAAATGTAAACTAAAAGATAAATTTCCTGAGGTCTAGCACCAGGAATTCAATGTGTATTAACCATTAAAAAATGTAATTCTCTCAATAAAATGATCCAACCCCATCCACTGTTTAAGTTATATTGTCTAAGCAGATACAATATAATATGAAAAAGGCTTTAGTAATCCTGCTGGGACAACTTCAGTTCAGCTAAACACTTGATAAAGTTGCCTCAGAGGAGTCTGATAGGATTTTCTCTAAAACCCATGACCAAATAAATGGGGCCTTGTGTGTTAACACTTGATAAAGTTGCCTCAGAGGGGTCTGATAGGATTTTCTCTAATACCCATGACCAGATAAATAGGGCCTTGTGTGTTAACACTTGATAAAGTTGCCTCAGAGGGGTCTTATAGGATTTTCTCTAATACCCATGACCAGATAAATGGGGCCTTGGCCTATCTCCTCCACAGAGGCCCCATATGGGAAACTGAATAGGCCTTATCACGGTTTTCGACACCATCTTGATGGGTAGGCAAAGCGGTCAGATTACAGTGTTTGTTTGGGAATCTGACCACAAATAACTTTTTCCAAAATAGAATTTTGCACAAGTTATGAATTGCAATGTTAAAATACTAGGTAGAAGATTGTATTCACCAAACAATTTTGGAGGATATAGCATAACTAGAAGATGCTCAGTTAATAATTTAACCTTCCATACATTTGTTTGTAAAATTTGGCTGGTTAGATGGATGTCTAGATGCAGTTTGTGGGAAAAAAAACAGACAAAAGTATACAAAAATTAACTGAGTCTTCTAGCCAAGAATATCATATTCCCATTTTTATTGCAGCACTCAACCCTCTATTAAAATAAAATCTACAGTCTGCCTCCTATGTCTACATTTTGCATTTTGACCACCGTTTTGCAGTAGGCAGGCTTGAGTGTTAAATAATTAAATAATTAAGCTTAAGTTATTGTTTGTGAAAGTTCTCATTTCCATCTTTTTGGATAATATTTCTGTCTGCTACTTCTGTTGCAGAATATGTGAACAGGTTTTAATTTTGTGAAAGAACACTCCGAGCACGATTGCGAGGTCCAAATCTGATTTCATACTCAAATGGACTGATCATTTTTACGGCTGATTCTTCAAAATCATCTTCGATTACAATGATTTCTTGAACATATAAGCTATTTTGTGACGCGGTTACACGTTTCTTTGGGTCACCGATCTCGTAAAAAAGGCAATTTTACAAGACGGATAGTCAAAACTTTGCACTAAATATTTCCACTCGAGAGCGATGACTGTAATACTTTAAATACACTTTATGCAAGATTTTTCGGTTATAATTAAAATCTACTTACCTCTCAAGAAAGAACAATGACAATTTCTTCATGGGATCCAAATACAATACCATTTGAAGCTGGAATGATTGGAGAAATCCGCCTCAAAACGTTGTTTCAGCGAGAGGCGACGGCGCCATTTTCGAAAATTTTGTGCATTTGCGCGCTTCTCTCGCCGTGACGTCATAATGGCAATGATCATCGGGTCAGCCAAATCTGACGTGTTGACCTCTCCCTCCTGCGTTTTTTCAACGTTACATTGCAAGGGATATATCGCTGACTTAAGATATATCGCGGGCTTGTTACTTTTGGGAGTGCTCGCTGGCTGATTGAAATGTTATCCGCCATTTTGGAAAGCACGAGGCATGGAGTACAGTCAAGAGAAAGATTATAGCTTTTTAGAGAACGACACGTTCCCCAACCTTTATGATGCAAAAGTTTATGAGGGAAAATTTATGAGTGAGTATTTGGAGAGACAAATTTACGAGCGACTACTTAAGAGTGAACCTTCTATCGTGAAACTTATCGAGAATAAGAGCGACTTACCAAAGCTATCTACATTGAGTGACCTTCCATCTTGAAATCTATCGAGAATCAAAGCGAACACTTATCAAAGCTGACTTTATAATCATCTTAAAAAACGTGCTACAAGGCGATCTAGACGTGCTCGTGAACCGAGCAGAATTCCACTGCTATTGCTAAGAGGTCTCAACAAGAAGAGTAGCATGTTGAAGAAATTTGTCTTCAAAAAGATTTCAACGATTGAGATACCGAAGTCTTCAAACCTGCATCGCTATGTTAATAAGGTGAGAAAACTTTATCATGCACGATATAAATGTAATAACAAACGTGATCCAAAGATAATCAACTTGAATAAAATGGCTATACCCAAGAAAGCTTATTTGTTGTCTTTCTTTGGCAGGCATTATCACAAGATAATGATAATGAGACTAAAATGTAAAGCACGTCGATATTTATCATTGTTTTCTTGCAATTGTGTGAGTCATATGACCAATTATGTGAATTTCAAACTAAGTAACGATATTGAGCAGAATCCAGGACCTACTCAATACAACACTGATCATCGTGAACTAATAATTAGACCTTTTATGCAAAATGACAGCTCAACAATGCAGTTGCCCTCTCTTATTTCCTCTGAGAATTTGATGCAGTCAAGATTAAGTGAACTTGGTTTACAATCAATAGATGTTGGTGGTGCAGGTGATTGTTTCTTTAGATCTGTATCACATCAATTATTGAGTTATTTTTTTTTGTAAAAAAATACCTCTTAGTCGGCGCGTCGAGTATGTTATGGACGGGTCAACGGATGAGTGAGTCAGTGAGTGAGAGATGTATGTATGTCACACCAATCAGATCGGATCTACTATAAACAGCCAATCAAATTTCTTGTTTTAAAGGTAAATGATATATGAGAAGATTTGATCCCGATACAGTTCAGAACGGTCATATTTATTCTTCTATAAAAGAGGAGAAAGTATTCATATATTGGGTTTACTTCAGCATTTTCTGTGGGTTAGGCTGAGGATTTTATGAGCCTTGAGGTTTGAAACAGTGCTTGAGCTAGTTGTATGCAAATGAGTGAGATTTTTTTTTTTTTAGTTACAAAGGTAACTTGATATTTTTGTTTTTCACAAGGAGTAAATTCAATTAGACGTCACGCATCGTTGCTTCTAGTTCTTAGGAAATGTTTTAGAGGAGACGGGACTATTTTGATTTAATTTTGAAAGAGTTCGAAGGTTTCAATAGGTACAGGAAACGATTATTTTGTTCTTGTTGCATGCAAATATAGAGAGATATTTTTATTTTTTAGTTACAAAGCTAGGGGTAATTTGACACTTTTGTTTTTCACAAGGGAGTAAATTCAATTAGAGCTGATACATCGTCACCACTTGTTCCCACGAGATGCTTGCTATTTTTAGTTACAAATGGTAACTTGACACTTTTGTTTTTCACATGGGAGCAAATCGTTCCCACGAGATGCTTGCTACTTTTAGTTACAAACGGTAATTTGACACTTTTGTTTTTCATTTGAGAGCAAATCGTTCGCACAAGATGTTTGCTATTTTTAGTTATAAATGGTAACCTGACACTTTTGTTTTTCATATCGGAGTAAATTAAATTAAACGGTTTTTTCTCTTTCTTTCTGTTTTCGATGAAGAAGTGTTGTGTAAAAAGGGTAAACTTACGACTCGTATAAAATGCGAAAAGGTCTCTTAACTTGAGTATTTTGAGCAAAAATTCCTCTTGGGGGTTGGAAGGGCTATATGGTCGATGAGTGAGGGAGTTATGCATGTGCGCGTGTCACACCAATCACGGTGTGGGTTTCAAAGAACGAATCAAATTGCCTGTTAGAAAATAAGATGGTACGTACATTAATCTGGAGACATGTCGGATTATTGTACGTTGTTCAGTCAAACATTTGATGGCTTACTATTTAGCCATCTTACCATTACTGATGTAACATGGTATGTACATCATAAATTCCCAGTTTCTTTCTTGCTGTACATCGCAACCAAAAAACCTTAACTAAAGCATTACTGTAAACAGTTCTACGAATGCTTCATTCACAAAAAAATAACTCTTGCACGCTTTGCGTGCCTATGTTATGGCAATAGCAACCATCATATGCGTATACGTCTCTAAAGATGGGTGACCAAGTCCTTGGCCAACTCGTTGATAACATCTTAAATCAAGATGAACAAACTTTGGCCCAAAAGTTACTTTTTGTTGAAAATGTTTCCTTAACTTACAACAAAGACACTTTAATTGTATCTGAAATCAACAAGAAATTTCCTTGGCTTTATTTCGATATTGAGCTTTCCATCAGCACGATCAGAACAAATTAGAAGTCGAATATTTCATATAAACAAATAATTAACAATAGAGTGTACAGTTGACAGTTACTTGTGATAATTTTGTGGCTAGTCTTACGAAGCTCGTTTCGTCCCGGCCAAGGGACTCATCAGAGACCTGCTTGGCAAACTCGTTGGGCATCGCGCCCCAAGTCCCGTTCGCTAACAAAATGATGACACATTCAATTTTCTAATGTTTCAACGCCAGTGAGAGTGCGATATTCTTAAAATTTTCAATTTTTTTAGATAGGTCTTTAAAGTATGCGTGTTTGCCCTCAAAACGCATGCACCAACTTCTTACTAATAGCCCAAACTTGAATAGCTGACTTGGAAGGTGGACAAGGAAGTGCTGCTTTGGAATTATTGGGGCGTCAGGAAAAACTCTCTTGAACAAGGCCAAGTGTTCTTTAACGGCAGTTTTTAGGTACAAAATAGTTTCTTGGCAGATAGTGTTAGAAAATGAAATTTTTTTGATTTTTTTTAAGTTGATTAACCCACGCCTAGCACACATCGTTATCTCCTTCATCTCAAGATGTACTTTGTTTTTTCCACAACTCAGAGGTAGAAATTTCTTTAGGTACAACAGTACGAATAAACTCCTTTCAACAATTCCCAAGGACAATCGCGCGCGCGCTACCAATACGTAATAAAGATCACGCAATGCGCTCACGCCATAATGACGTGGCCGTCCCAGATAAGGATCTTTCCACTTCGCTGATTTGCAACACGAAGCGCAAAGACGGCAACAAAAAAATTTCTATTGAATTATTTTTAAGCTGAACGACAAAACAACGACCTACAAAAGCTCAATAAGGTATCTGTCAATGTTTCCTTTATTTAATTATTAACATGCCCCTCCCCCCCACCCCGTTACATTTTATTTCCCTTACATCGCTTTTCCAGTTAATCTACATCAACAAACTTCACACCAATTTTGCACTTTTTTAATGTTATTTTTAACTCTCAATTTCAGAGTCTATTTATTTTATTTACTTAATTATCCTCCTCCTTATCATCTCCACATTTTGCCCGAATAAGTTCCAAAGTATATTTCTAATTTCTCCAATAAGTTCTGCTATTTTTCCTGTTTTCTTCAACAAGGACTCGGCACGAGGATGTCGGGCATCGACCTGGTACCAGGTTAGAAACATCCTCGCTCGGTTGTGCTTTGCCCCTGACGACTCGCAACCATTAGGAGCCTTGGTGCCGATGCATCCTTCTCTCCTTTGCCCGGCCGGATGATTTCCATTTCTTTCCTTCTATTAGCATCTCTAAACTTCGTTTCCTCAACTACCACTCATCAATCCAATTCCTTAAAATAAAATATGTTGAATTTGATCATGTTAATATAAATTTGAATGCCTCTATATTTACTCCCCATCTATACCACAGAATCAAATAATTTAAATGTATAGTTTGTATTCCCCCTCTACATAATTAATTTTAAAAACCAGTCCCAGACCCTCAAGGGGAGACATACCCCCACCCCCTGCCCAACCCACCCTCCAACCCTTTTTAATAAACTCGCATGAAACGAGTTTTAACCCTGCCATATTCCTCAGCAAGCCTACCATGTTCATCAACAGCCAGCATTTAAGGCCATAAGTTTAAGATTAGTTATAATAACTTTTTAATTTTTTTTTTTTTTTTAATTTTTTAATTTTTTTTTAATTTTGTCTATGTATCCCCTAACACAGTGTATCATCACACTCCTCGCAACCAACAATCAAGAACGAAAATGATGTTAAAGATTTCTTTCTTCTTGTCAGTGTCCTTTACCTCCCTACAACCAAATATCAAGAACGAAAATAGAATTAAAGGTTTCTTCATTTTTGTCAATGTCCTATTCCTCCCTGCAGCCAACTATCAAGAACGAAAATATTAATAAATATTGTTTTCTTTCTATTGATATCCCTTTCCTTCCTACAACCTTTGTTTGTAAACCAAACCCTAACCTAACCCCCAAAGAGCTTTTTCTCAACCCTTATCTGTAACTGACCCCAAGAAATCTATTTACCCTACTCCCAAACCCTACTTACAACCCCTTTTTCCATCCCAAATAATCAACAACATTTTCATCCAACCTTTTAATAGCTGTAATACAAAGCTGAAAAACAACCTTAAAAATAATCTAGGATCAGGAAAACTTACCCCAGACCAGAATTTTATCTACCCTGTCTATTAATACCCCCTTTTTTACTTTTTTACAGCTAAAACCATTATGGAACTAGATCACATCCCTATTTGACAGTGAATTAAGAATTGATTGAAACTCTTCTTGCTCCATTTAGATATAGCCATAGGCTGTGGTGAAGGTCAAAAATAGAACCATATGTGGCCTTTAGAAACTGAGGTTTTGGACTATGAAGTTAATTTGTCTCGCTCTCTTTTCTCCTTTGGTATGTGATGTCCGATGTTGTGAGGTTAGGATCCATTTTGCTATAATTTCCGGGGAGCAACCATTGCCAATGAAAAAACAACAAAAGTTTGAAGGTGTCATTGTCTCCTGTAGGTTTGTTCCAGAAAATTTGCTGTATGTCGGTGGGCCAGGCTTGGATTGAATAGAAGACTTCTCCGTTAAGTAAGTGAAAAAGTTGTAGGCGTTCATTACTGATTTGTTGTCTTGATAATTGCC
>JAHPZR010055837.1:0-14014 GCA_019787425.1 Platygyra sinensis | reverse complement strand
GTTCGAACGGCTCGAGCTATCCGTTCAAAAAAATTAGCATCCGTTCGAACGGATCAAGCTATCCGTTCAAAAAAAATTAGCATCCGTTTGAACGGATCGAGCTATCCGTTCAAAAAAATTAGCATCCGTTCGAATGGATCGAGCTATCCGTTCAAAAAAATTAGCATCCGTTCGAACGGATCGAGCTATCTGTTCAAAAAAATTAGCATCCGTTTGAACGGCTCAAGCTGTCCGTTCAAAAAGTATCGTCAGCCGTTCGAACGGTTCGAACTATCCATTTAAAAAAATCATCAGCCGTTCGAACGGCGCGAGTTCGTCAGCCGTTTGAATGGTTTTAGCTATCCGTTCAAAAAGTTTGTCAGCCGTTCGAACGGCTCGAGCTATCCGTCCGAAAAAAATAGTCAGCCATTTGAAAGATGCGTGCTATCCATTAAAAGAAAAATCGTCAGCCTTTCGAACGGTTCGAGTTATACCGTTGAAAAAAATTCGTCAACCGTTCCAGCTATCCGTTCAAAAAAAACAAAACAGTAATTATCAATTTAGTTGACCGTCACGTTTGAACGGTTCCAGCCATTCAGACTCAAAAAATTATTAATGTCAACGATTCGAGCGTTTCGAGAATATACCGTCCCTAAACAATTCGCCAGCCCTCAAGCTATCAGACTTGAGTAGAAAATCGTCAACCGTTCGAATTCGAGATAGCGCTATCCGTTGCAATAACTATCAAGCCAACCTGTCAAATAAAGAAGTCACCTACTTTATGTCAGCTTTAGTAATCTGCGTTGTTTACAAAAGCCTGCAAGCTCACAATAGTCATGGGTGTTGGTTTTTTTTTTTTTGCTCCTTAGCCATCGTCGCTTTCATAACATTTAATTATCGAAGCAAGTTTATTCAAGACTTAAGTGTTTTTAATTTGTTTCCCGAAAATTTTTTCGATTTTGGATGTATGCAGCATATGCAAATTTTGATTTTAGGTCCTAAGACATGTCCCGTGGGAATACAATGAGAGTTTATCATGTCATGATCAATTTCTGGAGGAAGCGCTGACGTCACGATCCTATGGGCGCTTTTCTAAAGCTCGTTTCCAGATGTCATTTCTTGATCTTGTGTGAGAGTTGCTAACCTTGCAAAAGGAATCGACAAAATCCGTGTCATTTTTGAGCAGCCTTCGATAAAGACGCTGCCATTTATTTTTTCAATAGGATTAGCTTGCCAAGTTTGATACCAGGATTAATTTTCCTTAAAACCACAAAATGTGAGTGTAAAAATGGCAACCAGCTATTGAAAATTACCGTCGAAAGAAATGTTTTCTGAGAGGAAAACGACTGGAAATTTACATACAATGTATCGCAGGTACTTCGAGTCGCTTTGGTTTCTACACTGTATTTTGTGTCTTAATTACAAGGCTCACTGATTATTTTATTCCTTGTTTGTTATTTATTCATCCGAGAGATAATTAGAACATATCCAAGGTAATCTTTATATTTGAACAATTCATTGATTTCTCTATTAACTCACAGCAAAATCATTCCCGTAAATAGATAAGCTGTAAAGGAAAAGACCTATCCGCTCTTTGTTACAGTTACGGATTTGGTCAAATAAAACAAGTATTGTGATCAATGCATTACTGTTAAATAACCATGTCTATTGATAACGGATACTATTATCTCAATTCTGTTGTATTTTAAACACAAACTTCTGTAACTTATTCATATGCTAAGTAGAAACTTCATGTGACCAATAAGAACTGCAAGATTTCGATCCGCCGGATGCTGTGAAATAGTATAAAAGTCCTCGAGGTGGCGTAAGCGATTCACACTTATCTTGTTGTCGCTATCAGTGCTTTTCGTCAGTTTAAGTTACGATCGAGGTTACAATTACTTTGTCAGTCCAACATGCTCAGGCAAATATGCAGAAGGACCAGCCAACGAAAATCGAATGCATTGTTTTACTTCCCTAACGAGAAGTTAACCGGGATAGCACCAACGCGTAAGATAACCGAAAAAGACCTGGATTTCACCGTAGGAATGGTGGTAACTGTCAACTGGGAGGGAAAATTAGTTGAAGCGGAGATCCTTGCATTAGATGGTAAGTCTGACTTTGTCAATTTTAGTCAGTTGCATTTAATTTGTTCTCTATATTTTTCAATGCTGGACAACTGTTTACACTGAGAAATCAGTTATTTTTACGGTTAAGTTCCAGAGTCAAGCGAACAGTCTGAATTGATTTCACTTATTACCATCACTTAAGCACATATAATTTCCCCTGTAGATGACGTGAACGTTCTGAGCGAGAATGATTTGAAGTGGTCAGCTAAACACTTGCCTGCGCCGGTGGACGACGAACTGACGGAGGAGAATACCAAGCAAGCCATCGAACCTCAAAAAAACAAAGTGGCGGTCCCCAAAAAGGTTAGTTTAGCTAGGAGTCTTAACCGTGCATAGATGCGGCCTTACAGGGTACAAGCGGAAAGGATAGGGAAAAATTAGTTCTTTTACTTTAAAATGACTTGGCGTAAGCTGGACAGTTTACAACAATGGCGGCCTTACTTGAAATTTACTTTAATTTGCGTCGCGTGCAGCGTACAGACGAAAAAGTTATTTTACTTTAAGATGACTAGGCGTATACTGGAGAATTAACAACAATAGCGGCCTTGTTTTTGCTTAAATTCCTGTCGATTACGCAGATTACCAACAAAAAAGATAGAAAAACGAGTTGTTTCACTTTAAAATGACTTGACTGTTAACAACAATGGCGGCCTAACTTTTTTAAAATTTGCGTCGCGCACAGAAATAGGGGAAATTGACGAGTTCTTTTACTTTTAAATGACTTTTAAATGGATCTGTTTGTGACAGACGAGGACTAGGCTGAAAGAAACTGACGGCGGAGCAACTTCAGAATACCCCGCCACTCGCGCCCTCCTTAAATCTACTGCTACCGTAGTCGATGAATAAGTACTAAACTTAATGTTAAACTGAAGTGTTACCGCGGTCCGCAGTCCCGCAGTCGATGAATAAATATTAAACTAAGAGTTGAACTAAAGTGCTACCGCGGTCCGCAGTCCCGCAGTGGATGAAAGAATGAGGTATATTCGTGGTTTTAAATACAGTTTATTATTCATTTATGTAACTCCGGTAGAAGGATTTTGAGTGGTATTTTAGTGGAGGGGTATTCTGAAGTTTAGTCTCAAAACTGAAAAAATTAGTATTTTACATACACGATACTACCATCGTTCTGTTTTATGGTATGGTCCTGGCGTTCCATCCAACTTATTGAATGAAATTTCTCCCATTCGTAGCTTTTATCGATTCGGTTTTTCTCGTAAGCAGTTGAAAAGAATGTAATTTGTAATCTGCGAGCTTTGTAACTGAAATATCTAGATGGAATCTTTTGCAAGACGATTAATTTAAACGCTGTAAAGTAATCATTTTTGGCTCAAAATTTTACTTAAGTTGCAAATCTCAAATTAAACTCTAATATACTGCCACTTGATTTTATGTTTCAGGCTGATCAAGTAGGAAGTAGAGAGAGCAAAGTTGATTGTCCATCAGATCCTTACGAGAAATTTTTAGCGGAACAGAAAAAACGAAGTCTGGAATGGAAGTCCACACGCGAAGCGAAGAAGGCCAAGGTACAGTCCGTAACCCCAGCGGCAGCCACCCCAGCCATAAAACACCAGAATGACGAGAGCAGCGGAGACCGTAACTATTGTCATGAGGACTCCGTCACTCTTCTGCGCCAGCAGCTTGCCGTCCAGACAGAAGAGTGCCGCGAATTGAAGAAAACATTGGAAAGCGTGGAAGCAGTGAATGCCCAAATCCTTAGGAACCAGACAGAAATGAAGGATAACTTTATTAAGGTAACGTTTCTAATAGTGATATAACGTCAGAACGATTGCAGAATACCAGTCTAGTTTCGAACAGCAGTCCTGCATCCACCAAACTTTGTTGAATAGTCAAGTCTGTGTTAGTAACTGAACAAGTGCTCCCGCAGTCCTGCAGTTAGATACTTCATGGGCTTTACCAGTAGTTGGAGGGAACAGTAGCAAGGAAACACTTTTTTCTCGGAGCATTAAGCATACAAAGCTGGTAAAATATATTTTCCTTTAATCTATGCTCGGGTTATCATTGCAGCTGCTAGAGAAAATACAGGACAGCACAGCCACAAGCTCAGCTGTTTCAAACCTGGAAAGGCGTCTTGCAGGGCTAGAGGAACAAGCTGCAATGATAACCCGAGCATAGATTAAAGAAAAATATATTTTACCAGCTTTGTATGCTTAATGCTCCGGGAAAAAAGTGTTTCCTTGCTACTGTTCCCTCCAACTACTGGTAAAGCCCATGAAGTATCTAACTGCAGGACTGCAGGAGCACTTGTTCAGTTACTAACACAGACTTGACTATTCAACAAAGTTTGGTGGATGCGGGACTGCTGTTCGAAACTAGACTGGTATTCTGCAATCGTTCTGACGTTATATCACTATTAGAAACGTTACCTTAAGGGGGGAGACCCTAAACGACATAACGGTTGCTACAGATGACTTCTAACTGTCTTATCTTAGTCTCCGTTAGTATCCTGGGTTAGTTTTTTGGCCATGTTTGTTCTTTTAGAGATTGCCTTCAGTTTTGGTAGTGATTACCATATTTGGTAAGTCACGTGACCAAAACACAAAAACTGTATAAACTCAAACACCTAACATCTTTCTCCGTTTAAACCAACGCCAAAGGGTAGAGTGTAATCAGAAGCAAAATCTGTAGTATGGATATGTTAAAATTCGCGTTACTGAAAAAGCTATGACGTCATAAAATTTTTGTGACGTCATAACTTCTTAAATAACATGAATTTCAACAAATCCATACTACAAAGTTTGCATCTAAATGCACTTCACCCGTTGGCTTTTGTTTCATTGGGGAAAGATGTAAGCTGTGTGAGTTTATACGGTTTTTGTGTTCTGATCACGTGACTTACCAAATATGGTCATGACTACCAAAAGTGAAGGCAATCTCTAATAGAAGAAACATGGTCAAAAACTAAACTCAGGACACCAATGGATTCCAAGATATGCTGGTTTGAAGTCATCCATAGCAACCATTTTGTAGTTAAGGGTCTCCCCCCTTAATAAAGTTATCCTTCATTTCTGTCTGGTTCCTAAGGATTTGGGCATTCACTGCTTCCACGCTTTCCAATGTTTTCTTCAATTCGCGGCACTCTTCTGTCTGGACGGCAAGCTGCTGGCGCAGAAGAGTGACGGAGTCCTCATGACAATAGTTACGGTCTCCGCTGCTCTCGTCATTCTGGTGTTTTATGGCTGGGGTGGCTGCCGCTGGGGTTACGGACTGTACCTTGGCCTTCTTCGCTTCGCGTGTGGACTTCCATTCCAGACTTCGTTTTTTCTGTTCCGCTAAAAATTTCTCGTAAGGATCTGATGGACAATCAACTTTGCTCTCTCTACTTCGCTACTTGATCAGCCTGAAACATAAAATCAAGTGGCAGTATATTAGAGTTTAATTTGAGATTTGCAACTTAAGTAAAATTTTGAGCCAAAAATGATTACTTTACAGCGTTTAAATTAATCGTCTTGCAAAAGATTCCATCTAGATATTTCAGTTACAAAGCTCGCAGATTACAAATTACATTCTTTTCAACTGCTTACGAGAAAAACCGAATCGATAAAAGCTACGAATGGGAGAAATTTCATTCAATAAGTTGGATGGAACGCCAGGACCATACCATAAAACAGAACGATGGTAGTATCGTGTATGTAAAATACTAATTTTTTCAGTTTTGAGACTAAACTTCAGAATACCCCTCCACTAAAATACCACTCAAAATCCTTCTACCGGAGTTACATAAATGAATAATAAACTGTATTTAAAACCACGAATATACCTCATTCTTTCATCCACTGCGGGACTGCGGACCGCGGTAGCACTTTAGTTCAACTCTTAGTTTAATATTTATTCATCGACTGCGGGACTGCGGACCGCGGTAACACTTCAGTTTAACATTAAGTTTAGTACTTATTCATCGACTACGGTAGCAGTAGATTTAAGGAGGGCGCGAGTGGCGGGGTATTCTGAAGTTGCTCGCGTCAGTTTCTTTCGGCCTAGTCCTCGTCTGTCACAAACAGATCCATTTAAAAGTCATTTAAAAGTAAAAGAACTCGTCAATTTCCCCTATTTCTGTGCGCGACGCAAATTTTTAAAAAAGTTAGGCCGCCATTGTTGTTAACAGTCAAGTCATTTTAAAGTGAAACAACTCGTTTTTCTATCTTTTTTGTTGGTAATCTGCGTAATCGACAGGAATTTAAGCAAAAACAAGGCCGCTATTGTTGTTAATTCTCCAGTATACGCCTAGTCATCTTAAAGTAAAATAACTTTTTCGTCTGTACGCTGCACGCGACGCAAATTAAAGCAAATTTCAAGTAAGGCCGCCATTGTTGTAAACTGTCCAGCTTACGCCAAGTCATTTTAAAGTAAAAGAACTAATTTTTCCCTATCCTTTCCGCTTGTACCCTGTAAGGCCGCATCTATGCACGGTTAAGACTCCTAGCTAAACTAACCTTTTTGGGGACCGCCACTTTGTTTTTTTGAGGTTCGATGGCTTGCTTGGTATTCTCCTCCGTCAGTTCGTCGTCCACCGGCGCAGGCAAGTGTTTAGCTGACCACTTCAAATCATTCTCGCTCAGAACGTTCACGTCATCGACAGGGGAAATTATATGTGCTTAAGTGATGGTAATAAGTGAAATCAATTCAGACTGTTCGCTTGACTCTGGAACTTAACCGCAAAAATAACTGATTTCTCAGTGTAAACAGTTGTCCAGCATTGAAAAATATAGAGAACAAATTAAATGCAACTGACTAAAATTGACAAAGTCAGACTTACCATCTAATGCAAGGATCTCCGCTTCAACTAATTTTCCCTCCCAGTTGACAGTTACCACCATTCCTACGGTGAAATCCAGGTCTTTTTCGGTTATCTTACGCGTTGGTGCTATCCCGGTTAACTTCTCGTTAGGGAAGTAAAACAATGCATTCGATTTTCGTTGGCTGGTCCTTCTGCATATTTGCCTGAGCATGTTGGACTGACAAAGTAATCGTAACCTCGATCGTAACTTAAACTGATGAAAAGCACTGATAGCGACAACAAGATAAGTGTGAATCGCTTACGCCACCTCGAGGACTTTTATACTATTTCACAGCATCCGGCAGATCGAAATCTTGCAGTTCTTATTGGTCACATGAAGTTTCTACTTAGCATATGAATAAGTTACAGAAGTTTGTGTTTAAAATACAACAGAATTGAGATAATAGTATCCGTTATCAATAGACATGGTTATTTAACAGTAATGCATTGATCACAATACTTGTTTTATTTGACCAAATCCGTAACTGTAACAAAGAGCGGATAGGTCTTTTCCTTTACAGCTGATCTATTTACGGGAATGATTTTGCTGTGAGTTAATAGAGAAGTCAATGAATTGTTCAAATATAAAGATTACCTTGGATATGTTCTAATTATCTGTCGGATGAATAAATAACAAACAAGGAATAAAATAATCAGTGAGCCTTGTAATTAAGACACAAAATACAGTGTAGAAACCAAAGCGACTCAAAGTATCCGCGATACATTGTATGTAAATTTCCAGTCGTTTTCCTCTCAGAAAACATTTCTTTCGACGGTAATTTTCAATAGCTGGTTGCCATTTTTACACTCACATTTTGTGGTTTTAAGGAAAATTAATCCTGGTATCAAACTTGGCAAGCTAATCCTATTGAAAAAATAAATGGCAGCGTCTTTTTCGAAGGCTGCTCAAAAATGACACGGATTTTGTCGATTCCTTTTGCAAGGTTAGCAACTCTCACACAAGATCAAGAAATGACATCTGGAAACGAGCTTTAGAAAAGCGCCCATAGGATCGTGACGTCAGCGCTTCCTCCAGAAATTGATCATGACATGATAAACTCTTATTGTATTCCCACGGGACATGTCTTAGGACCTAAAATCAAAATTTGCATATGCTGCATACATCCAAAATCGAAAAAAATTTCGGGTAACAAATTAAAAACACTTAAGTCTTGAATAAACTTGCTCCGATAATTAAATGTTATGAAAGCGAAGATGGCTAAGGAGCAAAAAAAAAAAAACCAACACCCATGACTATTGTGAGCTTGCAGGCTTTTGTAAACAACGCAGATTACTAAAGCTGACATAAAGTAGGTGACTTCTTTATTTGACAGGTTGGCTTGATAGTTATTGCAACGGATAGCGCTATCTCGAATTCGAACGGTTGACGATTTTCTACTCAAGTCTGATAGCTTGACGGCTGGCGAATTGTTTAGGGACGGTATATTCTCGAAACGCTCGAATCGTTGACAATAATAATTTTTTGAGTCTGAATGGCTGGAACCGTTCGAACGTGACGGTCAACTAAATTGATAATTACTGTTTTGTTTTTTTTTGAATGGATAGCTGGAACGGTTGACGAATTTTTTTCAACGGTATAACTCGAACCGTTCGAAAGGCTGACGATTTTTCTTTTAATGGATAGCACGCATCTTTCAAACGGCTGACTATTTTTTTCGGACGGATAGCTCGAGCCGTTCGAACGGCTGACAAACTTTTTGAACGGATAGCTAAAACCATTCAAACGGCCGATGAACTCGCGCCGTTCGAATGGCTGATGATTTTTTTAAATGGATAGTTCGAACCGTTCGAACGGCTGACGATACTTTTTGAACGGACAGCTTGAGCCGTTTGAACGGATGCTAATTTTTTTGAACGGATAGCTCGATCCGTTCGAACGGATGCTAATTTTTTTGAACGGATAGCTCGATCCGTTCGAACGGATGCTAATTTTTTTGAACGGATAGCTCGATCCGTTCAAACGGATGCTAATTTTTTTTGAACGGATAGCTCGATCCGTTCGAACGGATGCTAATTTTTTTGAACGGATAGCTCGAGCCGTTCGAACGGCTAATGAACGGCTTACAAACGGCTATCCGTTTAAAACGGCTAACCGTAAGGAACATTTTCGCGTGAGAGGTCACAATTACACTCTGCCGAACAAACGATGTTTGAGAACCAGGATCAAAGAAACATCTCACGACCTTTGAACACCCATTTGATCCACTCAAAATGGCGGGTACGGTCTGTAGAATCACCTTTCCACCTCAGCTCACAGCAACAGAATTTGCCACGACTGAAGACGACACAGGAGGACTTGATGACGAGGATGGGAATTCCGGAGCTGATTCCACCTTGACGTCTTCCAAGTGGGGACGAGCTGAGTCATGATGCAGGAGACTGTGATGTCTACCTTGGCAATGCTTACATGGAGGTTTCTGGCACATTTCCGCTCTATGACCAGGTTCAAGGCATCGGAAACACAGGCCTTTAGACGCTGCTTTTCTGAATCTTTCATTCACAGGCAACGACAGAAAACTGACACATGACTTCAAACCATGGTTTTTGTAGCAAATGACACACTTGCCCTCATGCGTTGTCGCACATAATGCAGAGGTGGATGATTTTTGTGACCGGTTAAACTTGAAACGGTTTTCACGATTTCCAAAATTTTCTTTTGCTGGAACTTTCGAATTAAGAGAAGGAGGCTGTGAAGACTCTTTGGCTCTTATCAATTGTTCCAAGAAAGTGAACAGGATTTTCACTTCCACACAGTCCTGTTTAGCCTTCTCCTCATTAAGCTCTAGCTCCCATTTTTCCACAACTTCTTTTGGCAACTTGTCAACTATTAGAGGCACAAGAACGGGAGCCAAAGTTTCAGAATTAAACTTTTCACCCATGGACTCAACAGAACGAACGTGACCTATCACGTCATCGCAAAATTTACACATGGAGGTTGCATCATCAGAGCTCAAACGTGGCAAATGGATCAAGGATCTTACATGAGCGTCAAGTATTAACCTTGTACGCCCGAATCTTTCCTTCAGGGTTTCCAAAACTGGCTTATAATTCCCTTGTACTACTGCAAAACCTTTACTGCTTCAGCTGCTGAACCCTTTAGTGATCTCATCAAATACTCTAATTTTTGGACATCTGCCAATGATGGATTGTCAACTGCCGAAACTTTTATCGACTGATAATAGGGTTGCCAACTCAATACATTTCCGTCAAAGGTTGGTAGATTGATCTTGGGTAACTTAACTTGCACTTGAGAAGGCGATTGGGATACGGGTGGATTGCTTCCTGCCAATTTCGCTTCGGGAACATGTTTACTTGCCAAATAATTTGTCATTTTGGCCATGCTTTCAATTACGCGCATTTCATAGTCATTATGACTCACATTCTGCCTCGATTTCTGCATCTTCTAACATTGTGCACATGGTGGCTTGCACTTCTTGTAAATCACTCCACTTACTTGCGACGTTATCTTTTAACACTTGAACTCGTGCATTATTATCTTGTGACAGGGCTTCGTCGATTAACTTCAACGTGTCTGTGACAGATTTTCTCAGGAATTTTCTCTTTTTCTTGATGGCTTCTAAATCTTTCGACATTTCGAAACACCATAAAATTCACTGACCTCAAATAATCGCAACAACACAGTTTCTGCTCATTCACAGAAGTTCCTCTCGATTAAGATGCTGATGCAATACACATGTGGTTTGGCGCCAAATCGCCGATATACGAAAACCAACTTTTTCGCAGCAGTAAACCGAGATCCAACTCTCCTTTCGACCGCTCGTCGATACTTTTTCTCCAAATGTATTTTATCTAGCTCAAAGGACCATGTAATTGAACGATTTATTCCATAAACACAACATAAATTAACAGATTACACATCCGCTCTTCAACCCGAATGTCGAGCTTTCATTTGTTTGTTTTCCGACTCAGACCCAGTCCACAACACACCAAATTTCAGTCCAGAACATTCAACACACAGTTGATACAGATTAAATGATCGCCAAATAAATAATTACAGTATAGAAATAAATAAACCAGGTGATACCATACACCTTGTTATCTTTAAGGTCATTTCGCAACGCTAAGTACTTCACCAGAAATTAATAATTAGCTGTTATCAATGTTTTTGGAGCAGTTCTTTTGAGTTGCCTGTATCCGATACCAAACCCTTGACCTATCGCCTGTGGGACATGCTTGTCGACCTACACTTGTATGTACAAACCATCATGAGTTTCCTCGTTAGCGCAAATTTATGCGGTACTGGATAAACCACAATGCAACCGTAAAAAACAAAACAGTACAACCTGTACCCAGACCCGTACTGAAGATTCAACCAGTAAAAGAGCGTAAAACCTCTTCCACAATCTATGTTACGCGGACTCAAAAACCACGAGGACTGGAACGAGACAGTCAAAGTCCACTGGACAGCGTGACCTCTGTGAAATTTTGCGGTATCAATAAGGTTTTGTTTTGTTCATGTTCAAAGTTTGATGCCTAATGCTGTTCTCTGTGTTCAAAGTTTGATGCTTGATGCCTAATGCCGTTTTCTGTATGTAATTTTCTAATGTTGGACAAGCTTGGACAAACGTAAGTTCATACCACTTCGTTGAGCTTTCATTTTCCATTTTTTGATATATTTCAAATCTTCGATACGTGATTATTTTTCTTATAGCTTCAGATTGTATACCATTACTATTTCGTCATAAATCCTGAAAATTCCAAGCTTTCCCGTCGTCATTCCCTCGTTCAGCGAACCAATCTACACTTATAACTCAAGCTGGGTGTATCTGTTGGCTTGTGCAGGAGAACTAACTCGTGATATCACGACCTGAAAAAATTACTCAAACCCAAGCTTACAACCAAGACTACTAGTTTGCCGTAGACACTAAACCACATGACAGGCACTCGACTCAGAAAAATAAATAAATAAATAAATAAATAAATAAATAAATCAGGTGATGGCATAGGGTGGCTTTACACTTCGTGTAAGCCACACAAAAAGTAATCACGTTTTCTTGTAATATTAACTACTTAATAACTGAGAGTGAGGTGGTTACGGGAAAATCTTAAACTGAGGCCTTGCCGTATTGACCGAGCGATAGCGAGGTCAATACGGTAGGCCGAGGTTTGAGATTTTCCCGTAACGACCTCACTCTCGGTTATTAAGTTGTTTATTATATGGCGAACAAAACGGTTCTAACGAGAGAAAAAATCTAAATTCAAGGTGAAGTCGTTACATCCGGTGATGCGCGCACTTATCTATTCATTCATCTTTTCAAATCAATTCAGCAAACTGACGCGTACTCCTTCAAGAAAATAAATTTATTTTTGGAAAACAATGATCAATACGGCCGCAAAAAGTATTTTAGTACAGTTGTGTTACTATATGACGAGAGAATTTTCATCGACATTCTCAAGAATCACCCGCTAAACGTCGATTCCTACAGAAAAGTGCTTCAAACTTGCTCAAAAGCCGTGCGGCTGTGTCGGTAAAAGAAAACACAATTTGTACGGAATCAGCACTACTCTTCGTCGTCACTTTCAATGAAAACTCTTCGCCTTTTCTGAGTTTCCTGGATTATAGTTACTGGCCCGTTAAAGATCTTGAACTGGCGCTCACAGATGCTGTGGATGTCCACACCGGAAAAAAAAACCACTCGGCTGTTTAAATCTGATGTTCCTTGAAGATGTTTAAACCGGCTAAACTGCGGCTTGTGTTACATGTACAGCAAGAGAATTTGTTGACGTTGAATGCTGTACTGCTCTGGTGCCACCAATTGCCTTTTGAATGGTGAAAGAACAGTGAAAGGCCGGGAGACCTGCCTTCGGAAAGGAACCTCTCATGTATACTTCGCTGCAAACTCGCTGAAACCCGACAGGGTGTCAGGTTCATAATCGTCGCCATCCATTTTCCGATATCTTAAAAAAATCTTTGCCAATAAGTGGTCAAGGACAGAAGCCGGTAAGTCCAAAACTTCTACTATGCTTGCTTTGTTTCTTGACGACAAATATCACTGAAATGTTTTCATTTCACTGGCAGTTGTCCTTTCCTTTCGTGGTTTTACTTTTTGATGTATGAACATTTCAATTTCTTCCTGACCAATTAAGTCGTTCGTAATTTGCCATTTTCAGAACTTGAGGAAATAACTCTCATTGTTAGTCACTGCAGGTAATTTCTGCAGCTTCTGAAAACATGTGTGGTTGTAGTTATTTTTATTAATCCTTGCTTTAAAGTCAGAAAACTGTAAAAACCAAAACTATATCTGGAACTTCACTGCATTGCAAGGAAAAAGCCACTCGCATGTGGGAAAACTAAACCTCAACATCAATGTTAATAAGTTTGTGGTTCTGTGGCTTGCTCACTTGCCCTGCTCTTTGCTGTGGTCATGAAATGTTTCAGGTGTTCACTGTTTTCTTTGTTTGGCAGCAATATTAATACATGAATTCAAGTAGTAGGGCTTCAGCATTTTAATCCGCGTTACGGATTAGGTGCCTATGGATTAGGTGCGGATTAGGTGCCTAGCCTATGACGTCACCTATTGTTATAACCTTGGGTTCCTGCATACTAATGTGGATTAGGTGTCTATGGATTAGGTGGAATAGGTAAATCATTAATATTCAAACTGCCTAGTAGTGCCTTCCTCCATACTAATAAGCGTCACTCTAGTACAATAAAAAACAATAAGCTTGCCCGGTCTTGCCCGCTAATAATTAACCCTGATTGGAAAAAATCTCTTATGTGTTAAAATTATAAGCGCGAATTTTAACGAAAGCGCTATCGTTCTTGTAATCGCTTTGCTGCGAAAGTTTATCTCCGAGACTTTCAGTTTACTCAACTGAACGTTTATCATGAAGATGGCTTTTTTCACTAGCGTTGTTGATCTTCAGACTGCTTTTTACGTTTGTTTAACTGGCCGCGATCAGGAAACGCTGACAACCGCAAATTTTTGAAAGCGTAATAAGGTTCTCTAGCTTTCTTTGAAAACTTTCTCTGATTTTCGAAACCGGGCTCTTTTAACCCCGATTGGCTCATGAAAATATCTGTTGAGTTTTTATCTGAACTCTCAGCTGTGCTGACAAGAGAGAATTA
>JAHPZR010055836.1:0-17096 GCA_019787425.1 Platygyra sinensis | reverse complement strand
GCCTTAATGTAGTGAACTGCCGGTTAAGCAGAGAATAGGACAAGGTTCCTTGGAGATGTCAACACTAGCGAGTACAAAGGTTCAGAAGACACCAAATGTCAAACTGTGGTCATCAAGAAAATGCTTTAAGTTCTTGGTAAAGAGGGAAGAAGCAAAGTACAGATTTTCATTTCGCAAAGTACAGATTTTCATTTCGCAAAGTACAAATTTTCATTTCGCAAAGTACAGATTTTCATTTCGCAAAGTACAAATTTTCATTTCGCAAAGTACAGATTTCATTTCGTTTCGTTTCCTTTCGCAAAGTACCATTTCGCAAAGTACAATAAGCCTTCGCTGGCTTAAGCCCCTTTCGCTTCATTCAAATCCCTTCTAAACGGCTCAAAAACACGGACAAAGGTAGATAACAGTACATTTATTTTTATTACCAAAGTGTAAACCTCCTTCGCTACATTCAAATCCATTCTAAACGACTCAAAACTGACACGGACAAACGGTAAATAACAGTACATTTATTTTTATTACTGATAAAGTGTTCGGGTTCCCTGTGCGCAAACGACGAAATTTCACTAAGGATGAAAGAATGTACTGAAGAGGACATCATCCGAGAGCCGTTGTACAAAATCCCGCACGCTCTGAAAATGGCTGAGGGAAGGCTTGCTTCTGTTCGCTCAGTTGCAGAATTAAATCTTAGAACAAGATAGCAAAAATTCCGCTTCACTTTGGACTCCGTGTGTGCAAAGAACGTCGCGATATGTGCTTCAACAACACGGCAACCGGAGTAGATCACTTGGAGTTATATGAAAGACAGACAAAAACTAGAACTAGAACAGAGTACAGCGTTCTGAGAGCTGTACCAACGAAAATGTTTGCGACCGACGAAAGTGAAAGAGATCATGCTGTCTATCGGTAAATTTTACAGATCTTAATTATCAGGTTAAAAAAGAAACGCATTTCTCAGCTGACAGTTAAAACTTATGTAATTTTTCAACTCCTAATCAATTGGACCTCACGCGGAGACCTTTTGCCCCTTAAATTTTTTGCTTGTGGTTAAAAAACAAGCGAAAGACATCAGGTTTCAAAAGTTTTTTATTTTCCCATCACCATACAGCTTCACTCAGCACAAGGCATTACCCTTGCCTTAATTTACATTTAAAAGCTTTAAATTACTTCCCTTATATTATGCCCATGCAATATTTTTAGTAACAGCGCGCCGTCTTGTACATTGTTAATGATATGCCTCCTAGCAGATCTGATCGAACTGACAGATTTCAAATTGATAGCGACGATCCCTAAGATGAAGAAAAAATATCAGATACTTTAGGTGAATACGAACAAGTTAGCTTTTTCTTATGAATTTCCTACACTCCTGGTCCTTTGAGTAACTTAAGGTGATTCCTCAGAAATTAAAGTTACCGATGAATTGTTTTGAAATTTTCCCTGAATGTCCTCTACCATGTACTGTTTTAAAAAAACCATTAAAAATAATAGGTCACCATTCTCGCTTAAGAGGTGTGACGGGCCAATCTTACCCATTTATGCCTGTACGCGTGCTAATCACGTGCGTTATTCATCGGTCCACGTTACATTTTGCGGTGGCTCGAAACATCCTTTATTTAACTAATACAGTGGAACCCCGATATAACGATATGCCAAGGGAGCAGTGGAATTAGATCGTTATATCGAGGTATCGTTATATCGAGACTCCCGATATAACGATATTACCGTAAAATAACCGAAAATATCGTTATATCGAGGTAAAATTAACATGTACTTTTTTACTACATCTTGTTAAATTAAACTTGTAATGGGTATCAAATGACTCACAAATGTGGCGTTTCAAGCACGCAGCAATGTCCTTAAACAATTTGCAAAGCATTAGACGTTATCAAGGTTACACAACAAAGTCTGTGGTATGAATCGTAAAAGGGAAACAATCCTCACGATACTCATGCTGTTGTCATAAAACGAATGGAGGGCAAAAGAATGCACAGGCAAGTCATCGTCGGCCATGTGCCACTAACACTGTCGTCACGAATCTTTTTCATTTATTTTTGAAACATGGAGGGCAGATTTCCGTTCGAGTTACAGGAAAACGCAGGAACAAAGGCATAGGCCTTGAAATCCCGGCGACGTATACGTTTTGTCACAAGAAGGAGTCAAAAATACTAAAACTGAAAGAAGGATAAAGGAGAAAAAAGAGGCATCGTAAACTGAAAGCTGTTGACAGAAAAGTTACAGATTACTGTACTCGATTACTGTACTGTTATTGTATTTAAAAATTCAATGTTTTGTTGAAATTGTATCTGTGTACTGATACTGTAATATCGTTATATCGGGGAAGATTTTACGCTCGGTGCGCTAAAAACTCATCGTTATATCGGGAATATCGTTATATCGAAGATCGTTATATCGGGGTTCTGTCCCATACATTTTACTGTAACTTTTGCCGGGACATAGCATATTTATCGTTATACCGGGGATATCGTTATATCGAGGATCGTTGTATCGGGGTTCCACTGTACCTAGGAAAAAACTTGACAAGTAGAAAGTTACCAAATTTGTGGAAAAATCGCACTATTTAAAATGACGTCCAGACGTATGGCGTTTGTAGAGTCGTTGTTTACGTGGTCATAATTTGCATCATAGAGTAACGGTTTTGTGCACTCTTTCACCTCTATCTTTTTTTCCTTCCGATATTTTTGATAAATATTTTTTTTAAAATCAAGGAAGATAATACGTACCGACTATAATTATGCAATAAAAAATTTAAGTCACCATGCTCGTTTAAAAGAAAACGAACATTTTTTTCGCTATCGAGCTTAGCATGAGGGAAATTTCTTTCGTTGTGTACGTGCACGCACTCATTTACGCGCGCTAATGCGAAAATCGCGCGCAGTAGGGATACGCAATGCAATACAGAGGAATCACCTTAATAGGTTTGCCCTTCCCTATTAAACTGATTGTAATTCTGGTTGTATTTCTACTCAGGGGTCAACTTCCTTCCCGTCAGTTACGCTGACAAAGGAGAATAACAAGCGAGAAATACTTACTCGCGATGATTATCATGAACACTGACAACTCCGACCATGTAGTAGCCATTGGGAACCTGGTAATGAAGCTTCTTATCCCAGTCGTTCTGATAATGAGTTGTTTGGCAGGAATGTGCTACGTAACGATCCACATGGCAACACCGGAAGTCAAACCTAAAGAACATTTTTATTGGAAACAGAATAAAAATTTATATCTGTTTGCAGTTGGGTTAGTCAAGATTGACATGATCCGTCTGATGAAGGAACAAGTTATCACCATAGCCCATTTCGCAGATATGGCGGCCATTTTGAATTCTATTGTTTTAAATATCTATTATGGGATGCTCAGGGGGCAATTAAATATGTATTTACCCCCAGAGCATCCCATAATAGATATTTGAAACAATAGAATTCAAAATGATCGCCGTATCTGCGAAATGGGCTATGAGTATTGACCATGTACATGCAGACGTCTGATGTATATGCTTAAATAATTTTTTGAGAATTCAACTACAAGTAACTAAACAATTTGAAATACTTTTATATAAATCAGTTTTGTGTTATCTAGAAACATCTAGCATTTGCCAATTCGTGGTTTCATACTGTATACATGAACTTTGGTCAGTTCGCGGAGAGAACATCTCAGTTGTTATAAAGCTAGCCTCTTTTTTAAAATACTAACCAATTTACCTTCGGTCACGATGACTTCCATTGTATTCACTTCGGACGCCTGTAATAAAACCATTGTAGGGACACGTGTAACTCACTTTATGGTCGAAGAGGTTCACGTAACCGCTCCAATGGCAGTCGTCAAAGTCATAAGTAGGGGGACTATCTTCACACCCAAAATAGTGAATACGATCTTCTTTGCAATTTCGGTGCTCGCTTTGCCATTCCATTATTGACTTGCCTTTCAAGAGAGAGCGAAAAATGCATCTAAATGTTTGGTGTAGAAAAATACGGGTGATAATATACTTGCGATTAGTTGAGATCGAATGAACACAGCACTATTTTGTTTAACGTGGCAGCATTTGCCAAATAATCCTTCAATCCTTCCCGGTCTTTTATCTGTTTTTTCCCCTTCTTAACCTGATCACTCGACCTCCAGGTTGCGCTTATGGGTTTAATATTATATTCCTACCTTTTTGACATCTTTGGTTGGTTGCACCGGGAGCCAGGTTCACAGTTGGACATCTGACAGGCAGCATTTTTATTCGTTGGTGACGGCTTTATGTGCTACATAGAGCAAGAAGAGGACTAAGTAAGTAAGTAAGCAGGTTTGGACGTCTTTGATGAAGGCAGAGTATGCTTTACTGGATGGTACATTTCCGGAAGAGAATTATACATAAACTAATATGTTTTGATGGCCAATCATGCGTTTGCGAGAGTTGGTAAGTGGGTTAGTGCGAGAGCGCGTGGGTGCGTGATTGTATGAGTGTGCGAATGCACACAGCGGTCAAACGGGGCGCGCGTGCGCAGTTCCCCCCAAAACTTTCGCTTAACAAAGTCTTAAATTTTCGAAAATTTTCGCTTTCAAGCCCAAAGTTAAGACAGTCGCTGAAAAGTTAAGCTTTAAACTTCGCATATGACCAGGACATTTAGTGATAGACATCCCAAAGTCCTCCCAGCTTGTAATTTTCTCTCACAGTACTATTTTTATAACATTTTCCTACAGAAGTCTTGCAGGTTTTCTCTTCAAACTCTTACGAAGTTCGAGGCGGCGAAAACCGGAAGTGGCGTTGGATTTTTACGTTTGACCGCTGTGTGGTGCGAATGTGGCGTGCGAGTGCGTGCGTGGGATTGTGGGAACGTGGGAACGTGAGTGCTTGTGTGGGTAATAAATTGATGTTCCATCAGTAGTTCTGTTATTGCGTGCGTTTGCACGTGTTTGTGCGTGGGTGAGTGCAAGTGTGTGCGGCAGCGTGAGCGTGTGAGTGTGCGCGTGCGTGTGCGCGCTTGGGAACGTGAGTGTGGACGATTGGGTAAATGAGTGAGTTGGGCACAAAAAGGTGGATTGCAAAATCACAGAATATAACAGTACGAAAGAAAAAAAATGATCAAAACATTACTTACCGATGGGGCAGGAGTAAGAGAAATACTTTTGCCAGGAATTAACCCATGGGACTCCAGATGGCAGTGACGAGTCACAACGACGGCTGAGTATTCTCTCCCGCGCCTCAGAAACAGAAACCAGCAGCACTTCAAAGACCATTAACAAGAGAAGCGACTTAACCAACATCTTTTTTGCCATGGCAATCTAAAGAAGAGAATACACATTCTATGAATTTATCGAAACGATAAGCTACAGTTCCAGTGGAATATTTTTTCTCGTACACTTTCTTTAAGCGCGAATTTGTAGGTGCTGTAAACTGGTCTACCTAAATGGTACAAAATGGTGCCGCGGAAGGGAACGAGGATCAAGAGAAAATGCGTCAATGCAGAGCAGGGTTGTTCCCATACAGAACTCCTGATTGTCGGTAACAGTAACAAACTGGTTTATTTAAGGCGGGGGTAGATCTGAATAGGAGTGAAATTTGAAGTATTATTAAAAAGGAATTGTTAGGATTAAAATGGATTGGAAACACTACCAGACAGTTGACCAACCCAAATGAGAGCCCCAGGTTGGTAGGGGACTGTTTGGTATCCGTCTACTAATTCTTCACTACAAATTTCAATTTTCAAAATCCATCAAATCTTCAATATTTCGTATTTTCCTCAATTTAACCTATTCTTTGAGAAAAAATATCTCTTTCCCAAAATGTCCAAAATTCACCCAAAAATTTACACAAAACCACCTAACGGTGGTTATGGGAATAAGCAGAGAGATTTAGCGTTGTTTAAAACGTGACCGAGATATTGGCAGAAAAGCCGTGTTAAGCGATGTCAAAACAGCCTTCAGGTTTACCCCCACCTTAACTTCTCAGATTGCAGCTCTCAGCAGCACTAGGCTTCATTACATTTTTCATTGCCCCTCTTACGGACAAAACTCACGCTATTACACATGTTCATCCGGAATTTACGGAAACTTCTCTAAAGAATTAAATAGCATTGTTTCAAGTTTTCTAAATTCAAATATTACATGGGAAATGCAACATTCCAGAAGGTTTTGGGCAGGCTCCACCTTATAGAGTAATGAAGGCACGATTATGCGGTTTTAAAATTGTGGGTTGCCAAAGATGCGATTTCATGCATTTTGGAGGGCAAAGGGCTACGAAAAACGAGTTTATGATCATAAAATTAGATCGTAGCAAGAAGCGCATTTTCACCATTTTAAATACTATTGTATTCTTGAAACGTCTAGTCTGGAAATCTTAATTTATTGTTATATGAGTGCAAATTTTGATGGAATTCGATTTTAAAACCGGTGGAATTCCGCCGTTCTATTAAGAACCCTATGACTCATGTCAGGTGACATACATGTATAAACAATGCTACCATCCCAAGTGCTTGTAAACTGCAATTATTTTTTGAGGGGGGGGGGGGGGGGGGGGTTAACAAGTTTTTAGACCGATGGATTTGGCCGTAAAAAGCGTACGTATTGTGGAAGAGCGGATTGGCGAATCTTGAAAACACAGTGGATCATGGATCAGCTCAGTCTGAATAACTGCCGGAATGTTAACATAGAAGCCAAGAGTAACAGGAGTCCTTTAATGATTTGATTCTCGTTGAGCGCGCTCTCTGCAATAACGTTTATGTGGACTTATTGTATTCTGCGAAACGAAACAGCTAGTTTCGGAAAAAAAACTTGAAATTTCTTCCAGTTTGCCTAGAACTGGAAGCATTTACTTGAAAGCTGATTTAAAATGCAAAAAACTTACCGCTCTAGAATTTTCTCAACAGCTTAGCTCATTGTGGAGAAGGCTGCTCCCTGTTGCTTTGCCTTGATTAAGTAGGCATAATAACTAGGAGTTTCAATGTGAAAATGGGTAATGGCGTCAGAGCTTGAAGGAAATACTGATAATACGATTTGAAATAAACGGTATAATAGGGGTTGGTGTAGCTTTTTAAAAGAGAATTACGATTTTTCCAACTAGTTTAGTTTTAAAGGGCTTTTGTGAAACAACAACAGAACCCCAAAATTCTTTTCTTGAGTTAAGGAAGAAATGTAACAAATGCCAGAACTTCGTTTAAGAGACCCAGGAAACGTTTAGTAGAGGTATTATCACAAGTATTCTTTTTTGAAAATAGCCTTTAAGCCATTAAAAGTAAAAATGAGACGTTTTAATAGCATCCATTTGTGAGTTTACCGAAACTGAAGCCGTCACGCAACGTGTCATATCAAATCGCATTACAGCAAGGAAATCAAAATCCACAGAACAATACGATTGTAAGCTTTTCTTTCGCCTCAACGCGGGGCATATGTAACTCAAAGGTCGAATTATTTACCTCAACGGGCAGAGCCTTTGACTCAACGATAAAATTAAACGCCTTAACGCCCGGGGGGGGGGGGAGGGTACTCCCTATAATGGCCTATACGGGGAGGCTCCGCCCGAAAGGGGTACCTTTTTTTGAGGTTTCAGGTATATAAAAGGGTAGGGATTTCACAAGTTGAGGTATATAAAAGGTCAGGGAAATCGGTCATTTAGGTATTGGAAAGGGCCTTTAATTATAAGAGACGCCCCTTATGGCTCTATCAGTTTACTTATTAAGCACTACGTGGAAATGAGAGCAAGACTTCCTATAGTAGGTATGTGAAAGGGGTATCTTTTTTAAATAAAAGCTATATAAAAGGGATACCTTTTCTGCCAAAATGATATAGAAAAGGGTAAGGGGTTGGACCTCGGGGCGGAGCCTCCCCGTATTAAACTTTGTTAAGTACCCCCCACCCCCGGGCCTTAACGGGCGAAGAATACCGTGAATGATTTTTTTTTCTTTAAGAGGCTATATAAGCACTTAAACATATATAATTTTCGAAACATTGTACATTTCCTCAAACGCATACTACAAGTTGTAGATAATGCCGTGTTTTGGCAAAATGTATTGTTATATTTCGAAAGCGATCCACTCAGTCCGAGTTTTTAGACGTTTTCTATTGTGGTCACGTTACATACCAAATATGGGCGTAGTTCGAAACATTTAAAGGAAACGTGAATCGAACAAACACGGTAAACTTTGATGCCCACTGGACTTCAGGAGCCCAAAAAAGGAGGTTTTCAAATTTCCTTAGCAACAGACTTGTACAGCTGTTGTAGTAAAGTTTCTCCCCCTTAAGATCATCCAGAATTTAATGTGAAGACTAACAAACGGTAGTCTTTCCAAATGACAATTTTAAAGTGCACCTTAGCCCAATTTTTTTTTTTTTGCGCTGATTCGAATCTTCTTGTTATTCGGAGCATTTGGGCGCAAAAATGTTTGAATTTGCTTGAGTCCTCGATTTTCTATACCCTCTCAAAGTCGCGCTTGAAGTGTTGCGCGACCGAGTTTTAGGGAGTCTGGGGCGGCGGTTGCTGATGACGTCTACCCAGGAACCAAACACAATGGCGCCTCAGTCAGCTTTCTCTATTTCTCGAGAAAATGGAAAGCAAAATTAATCGTTCCAATATGTTTTGGGACTAAAATGTCCAAGGTTTGTTCAAGAATCATTTCATTTTCATAACTGGAGTCAGAGTTAAGTTTCGATTCGAAAGACTCCGAAAAAAGCTTCGATCGAGCGCGTTCGACAACTGTGAAATCAAGCGACGACGGAGAAGACCTCTTTGCAGACGAACAGCTTGTATATTAGGAACTGAAAGCTCGATACGAAGTGGAGGAGCAGGAAAAAGAAAAGCAAGAGAGAAAACTCAAGGACTGCTTTGGATGACAAATTCCGTGTTACCTAAACACAAGGTTCCTACGCGTGTTCAAAGCCCGTTTACAGTTGTCGAGGATCTATCCCAATCAAAAATTTTTTTGGCGGAAGTATTTCCAATAACAATAAGATTCGTTTTAGCGAAAAAAAAAATTGGGGGTTAGGTGCACTTTAGGCCAATGTAGTGTGTGAAAATTAAGATCAAAGATTACAGTTGTAAACAAAAGATGACAAAAATGTAGGGAAGTGGAGTCGACTAGTTAGGTTTGTCATCTGCTCCTGGGGGAATTTAATATCCTTTAAGTTCAGAAATGTTCTCAGTGAAAATTGAGCTTCAAACTAATAGGACAAAACATGACGATTAAAAATAAGTTGAAAACACCGCGAAAACTGATATTTTGACACTAAAATGGCAAGGCAAGCAAACATGTTATCAATACGCACAAATTGGTCAATTATCATTCATTTAAACGTCCGCTATGGCTAAAAGCCCTTTCAATTACATACTTGCTAACTATAATTGAAAAAGAATATAATTAGAAAAAGGAATATCAACGTTTGGATGAAGGAGACCACGCAACGAATAATTAAACTGCTTGGCTTGTGTTTGCCGGATCTCTTGATTAAGAAATACTCGTGATCGTACCAGCCTTTTAATCAATTTGGTTTGATGGCCTATAAATTTTGCCCTTCTGCCGTAGTACCAGCCTTGCAATCAATTTGGTTGTAGAAAAAAAAACTACATATAAGATAAAATTAAAATTATTCTGAAAAAGGACGCTTGTTGATCTTAGCTTAACACTCCTAGTTGGCCTTACAGGCCGTTTTTTTGAAAATTTCTATCATGAACAAAATACGTGCAGTTACGTCTTGGCAAAATGTAAACTGAACTTCAATAATACATTTTTTTGCAAGACCGACTGTATTCCAATAGAACGTGAAAAGGTGGCTGGAATATTTCAAGGGAGTTTCAGTTTTATGGTTCACATGTGACAACTACTTGTGAAAACTAGTTCGTGGTTGCAAAAATGATGGCAATGGGCGTAAATTCTTCGCCTTCTTTACTACGAAACTGACCACTAAAGAAAGCGCGTCTCTGAGATAGAAAAACTGCCGGAATGTTAACAAGAGTAACAGGAGTCTTTATACCTCCACTAACTACGTTTTAATGACTTGATTCTCGTTGAACGCTCTCTGTAAAAACGTTTAATGTGGACTTATTGTATTCTGCGAAACGAAACGGAATGAGTTTTGGAAAGAAACTCTCAATTTCTTCCAGTTTGCCTAGAACTGGTAACATTTAATTGAAGACAAATTAGGGTGCGTTCCTTTGGGGTGATCCGGATCGTCATCAGTGATCTAAGATCTGTCTGGATCATGCTGCATCAAAGGAACCGGTGAATCCGCTCTGGTCATGGATTCACTGGTTCTTTGATGCACCATGATCCAGACACTGATCTTGGATCACTGATGAAGATCCAGATCAACCCAAAGGAACGCAGCCTTAAAATGCAACAAGGCTAGTAACAAGAAATGACTTGATTCTCGTTGAAAGTTTTCCTTTAAAGTGCTCTTCCGAGATGGTCCAAACCTTCTCAACAGCTTAGCTCCCTGTGGAGAAGTAATGCTCTCTGTTGCTTTATCTTGATTAAGTACGCATTACAACGAAATCGTTGAATACGAAATTGACAGCTGTAAGTTTAAAATTTCCTATTATTGAAGCTCGAGTTGCAACTGTCATATCTTTTGGCACTTGTAGAGACTGAGACAGCGCATGCCCACTTACATTTGTCTTGGGGAGGCTTCTTAATATTTACTTAACGAAAACTGTTTGTCGAACTAAGAAACTGGAAATTCGTCCTTATGCTACAAACTTTAAGGAACTTAAGGTTACCGTATACCTTCAGATCGGCAATTTTCTTCAATTCAAATTTTGAGTTTTCGTTTTCGGTAATGATCCAAATGAAATCTCTAATGTAAAAAAGGATCATTGAAAAAGAATTAATATTGGCAGAGGAATGGCGGTTTTAAGTTTTGGAGAGAAGTAAAAATTACCCGTCTGGTTGACATATTCAGCACTGTTTTCTCGAATCAATTTTTCCCTTAAAGGGGACACTGTAAAGAGCTAAAACCCCTAGGAAACTCGTCCGATGGCTCCCAAATTTTGACCGTGGGTAGATTAACACATAAACAACAAAAAGTGTCTGCAAATTTTCTCTTTCGAAAGGTGATTCGGACGCTCGCATTTAGAAGTCGTGAAAAATTCGACAATTCATTTTATTTCAAAATTATTGGAATAGTTGGATAGCCAGCTCTGTAAGCTTTAATTTGATATAGGGGTTTAAGTATCTACAGTTTAAACTAGAGACGCTACATTGCTTAGACGCGAGGCACCCCTGAAGGTTAACGTAACCTTAAAGGTTTTTTCTAATTACCTTCTTCTTCAACTATAGTTAGCAAGTATGTAATTGAAAGGGCGTTTAGCCATAGACATTTGAATGAACGATGATTGACCAATTTGTGCGTATCGCTAACATGTTTGCTTGAGTTGTCATTTTAATGTCAAAATATCAGTTTTCGCAGTGTTTTCAATTTATTTTTAATCGTCATGTTTTGTCCCTTTAGTTTGAAGCTCAATTTACATATCGTTCATTGGTTTTAGTTATTACATCTTATGTACATGTATGTAGCAATAAGGTGTCACCCTTGGTTACCTGAAAAAACCTCTTTCCTTTTTAACAAACGGCCTTGTTCTTTGAAATAAATCCGCGTAAACCGTTAAGAAATTAGTCTTCGGAAATAAACACCCTGGTTATAAGCTGCCTTAAAAAAAAAACATTTTACGAGTAACAACAAATCGGCTACTGAAAAATTAATCAATTTTATAACTTTTAAAAAGCTGAAGAGAAATAAATCCGTTTAACACGAAACTGACAACAGTTGATTGAAAAGATATTGTTGAAGATTAGTTTACATTTTGCAAGACGTCCTTGTATTGAACTTGAAAACAGCTCGTGCCCAGTTCTGATCTATTGATCTAGGCTTAATAATCTTTACATTGGGAGAAAATGTGCCAAAGGAAAAAAATTGTGAAAAGTTATGTTTCAAGTAACTTAGACCAGCCAGAAGGAGTCCAATCGAAACATAAATTTATCGGTTGAAAATCGTGAAAAACGCTCCCAGAACGCTTCAATTTTGCAAAATGTTATGGGGGCATACCCCCAGATACCCCAGCGGAATAGGCCACTTACAGAATCCTAGCTGCACCGAGACAAGTGGTCCATACGGCCGCCCTATCCCAGTTTCTACAGCATTGAAATACTAGGAGAATTTTTCTCTACTCTCAAAAGGAATAGCGTTCTTTCGCAGGTTACCCCCTCAATATTAAATTTGCCTGTACTAAGTCTTGCCCAAGAGCACATCGTAATAACCCCAGCGAGCGCTTGATTTGTATATATCCAGCGCACTAACCACTAAACCCACGCGTCTGCCGCAAAGAAAAGAAAACGAAAATAAAATTCAATTAAAATAATAAAATTAAAAACATAAGAAAGCAATCGAAAAGCTATCAATGATTTGATCAGAAGGCACTTTATTTGGTGGCAGGTGTTTTGGTAATTTGCCATAATCGTGTTGGTTTATTTTTCAAATCGATCACATTCTGAATTCAAGTTTTCCCCTTATGCTGTATTTTCGTTTTTCTCAAATTCCATCAACTGGCTTCCAGTATCAAAAAATTATCAACATACATGGGGTCTTTGGCCCATGCATTCTAACATGTACTAACCACACTGATACTATTTTACAAGACGACTGTATTCCAATAGAACGTGAAAAGGTGACTGGAATATTCCAATCGGGGAGTTTTGGTTTTCTGGTTCACATAGACTTAAAACAATAAATGTGACAAATACTTGTAAAAAATAGTTCGTGGTTGCAAAAAATGATGTCAATGGGCGTAAATTCTTCCCCCTTCTTTGCTACGAAACTGTCCTCCAAAGAAAGCGTCTCCGAGATAGAAAAACTGCCGGAATGTTAACATATAGAAGCCAAGAGTAACGAGAGCCCTTTAAAGATTTGATTCTCGATGAGCGCTCTCTGTAAAAACGTTTAATGTGGACTTCTGCGAAACGAAACGGAATGCGTTTCGGAAAGAAACTCGCAATTTCTTCCACTTTGCCTAGAACTGGTAGCATTTAACTGAAGGCAAATTTAAAATGCAACAAGTCCACTAACAAGGAAAGTTATCGCGCCAGAATTTTCTCCTCGTAGGTCTTGCTTTTAAGGTTATTCCTCACAATTGCACTGCGCATCCTTTCTGCGCATATTTTATGGCGTCATTTAGCGCGCTCTCGTGCACGTGCACACTGAAAACATGGCGGATTTGCCTTGATATTGAGCTCTTTCAGTTGAAAAATGGCTATAGCTCACCAACGAGCATGGGCACCCCAATTTTTTTTCCAGTCATTGTAATCAACTTATCATAAACTTTGCTCGAGGAAAGACTGATCTGATTTCTATTGCTGAAAATTGAATAACTAGCGAAAATAGCAAGTAATTTGTGGTCTTTTCTATTTTGCCCTATGGTAACCATGTCAAGAAATTTGGTTGAAATTTTAATCAAGGATTCAGCTTTCTGTCTAAATCAAACTTAAAAAGTTTATTTGTATCCAATAAAACGCATTGACTCCAGTTTAATGCGTGTTCTCATGAGTCTCGGTCACAAAAATTTACAATTATTACTGGGAATGCGTTCTTGTAATAAGCGTTAAATAATGCCAAAATGGGTCATTTTCAATGCCCCAGTGCTCCTTAATGAGTATGGGCACCCCCCTTTTTTATTTCAAAATTGAAGTTCTCATATGATAAATATTCAGTGGGCAAAGTTTGAACGAAAATCTATTGTCAGTTTTATTTCAGGGGAATTACCTTAAGTTCTCTTTCGAGATAGCCAAACCTTCTCAACACTGCTTAGCTCCCTGAGTTTCTTTCCGAAACGTATCCCGTTTCGTTTCGCACAATACAATAAGTCCACATTAAACGTTTTTACAGAGAGCGCTCATCGAGAATCAAATCTTTAAAGGGCTCTCGTTACTCTTGGCTTCTATATGTTAACATTCCGGCAGTTTTTCTATCTCGGAGACGCTTTCTTTGGAGGACAGGTTCGTAGCAAAGAAGGGGGAAGAATTTACGCCAATTGACATCATTTTTGCAACCACGAACTATTTTTTACAAGTATTTGTCACATTTATTGTTTTAAGTCTATGTGAACCAGAAAACCAAAACTCCCCTTGCGGGAATATTCCAGTCACCTTTTCACGTTCTATTGGAATAAAGTATTATTAAAGTTCAGTTTACATGTTGCCAAGACGCAACTGCACGTATTTTGTTCATGATAGAAATTTTGAAAAAAACGATCGAGTAATGGCTGCAAGGAGTGTTAAGCTAAGATCAACAAGCGTTCTTTTTCAGAATAATTTTAATTTTATCTGATATATAAGTTTTTTTTTCCTAAAACCAAATTGATTCCAAGGCTGGTACTATGGCAGAAGGGCAAAATTCATTGGCCATAAAACCAAATTGATTAAAAGGCTGGTACGATCACGAGCCTTTCTTAATCAAGAGATCCGGCTATAGCAAGTCAAGCAGTTTAATTATTCGTTGCGTGGTCTCTTGTATCCAAACGTTGAGTATTTTTTTAATTATTTTCTTTTTCAATTATAGTTAGCAAGTATGTAATTGAAAGGGCTTCTAGCCAAAGCGGACGTTTAAATGAACGATAATTGACCAATTTGTGCGTATTGTTAACATGCTTGCTTGCCGTGCCATTTTAATGTCAAAATATCAGTTTTCGCGGTGTTCTCAATTTATTTTTACTCGTCATGTTTTGTCCTTTTAGTTTGAAGCTCAATTTTCACTGAGAACATTTCTGAACTGAAAGGATATTAAATTCCCCTAGGAGGAGATGACAAACTTAACCAGTCGAACTGTAATCTTTGATCTTAATTTTCACACACTACATTGGCCTTAAGTGCACCTAACCCCAAATTTTTTTTCGCTAAAACGAATCTCCTTGTTATTGGAAATACTTCTGCGAAAAAGTTTTATGATTCAGATAAATCCTCGATTTTCTGTGCCCGACGAAATCTCATAAATAAGCCCCAAACCACCGCCATTTTTCTTTCACGACCGAGGAGAATGGGTCCAGTGGCTGTTGTGACGTCTACCCAGAAAGATCGAATATCTCTCGTCCTCTCATTTCCTTGAGGATGATGCAATACATATTCGAACAGTGCGCAGAAACGCCTTCCAGAGGTGCTTTCGGCTGTTGTATCAAAATATACTGTACAATTTAATGGCGATGATCGGTTAATAGTACAATAAAAACGTAAACGATGGTTGACTTTGTCGAACTATGCAACAAGCGAACTGAGTCTGGGAGAACCATTGAAGAACTCTTAGTGGAATTTGTTTCGCAGACTTTCAAACGCTATTTTCAAATTTTTCTGCTGAAAGCCAACCAGCAATTTGTAGAGATACTAACGAAAATTCAACCTATATATCTTCCAATCCCACATTATTTATAACATATAAGTCTCAACAGGGGCCATAATCAACTATACGCCGCCAACCAACACTTAGTTCTCTTTCGATTCAGATAAAAGTCCAAGACAAATCCTTAAAAATTACCTGATAGCAAAATTGTTAGACTCATGCACAGAGTTTTTCGAAGGTTTGAAAAACAGCAGTTCGACAAAAATTCTGTGCAATAGTGTCGAATATGATCTCGCAACATTTTCTGCGGACCGCTTAGGGAACACATCCTGTTCGCTTATCCGAAGAATTTCACTGTAAGCATTGAGAAAAAATTACATCGGTTATTTGGAGTTACGACTTTAAAAAGTGTAACAATGTGAAATCAGTACTTGTATGAAATGCTTCCTTCTGCCTTGCTTCCCCCAGCTTAAAAAAAAAAACACAGATCCAAACAATTCTACGATTTTCAATCGCCGGATCGAAGCCAGTGTTTTGGAGGTAATCACGTCTCGAAAACCGCAACACGTACTTCTCTTTCATAAACATGAAGCATTCCAGAAAGTAAAATACAAACTGGATTTAATCAACCATACATCGACAAAATACGTTCTCGCTAACGACAACGGTAAACGGGCTTTAAAAACATGCGGGGTAACGAATTTACCATCCAAAGCAGTCCTTTCTTTCTTGCTTTTCGTTTTCCTGCTCCTCCAATTCGTTTCTAGCTTTCAATTCTTAATATACAAGCAGCTCGTCTGCAAAGAAGTCTTCCCCGTCGTCGCTTGATTTCACAGTTGTCGAACGCGCTCGATCGAAGTTCATTTTGGAGTTTTTCGAATCGAAATTTAACTCTGACTCCAGTGATGAAAATGAAATGATTCTTAAACAAACTTTGGACGTTTTAGTCCCAAAATATATTGGAACGATTAATTTTGCTTTCCATTTTCTCGAGAAATAGAGAGAGCTGACTGAGGCGCTATTGTGTTTGGTTCCTGGGTAGACGTCATCAGCAACCGCCGCCCCAGACTCCCTAAAACTCGGTCGCGCAACACTTCAAGCGCGACTTTGAGAGGGTATAGAAAATCAAGGACTCAAGCAAATTCAAAAATTTTTGCGCTTAAATGCTTCGAATGACAAGTAGATTCGAATTAGCGAAAAATATAATTGGGGTTAGGTGCACTTTAAAATTGTCATTTGGAATGCAAGACTGCCGTTTGTTACATAAATCCTGGATGATCTTAAGTTCCTTAAAGATTCTAGCACTCGTAAGGACGAATTTCCAGTTTCTCCCCTAATATTTACTTTACGAGCAAAAGAAGCTTACAAATGTAGATAAGCATGCGCTGTCTCAGTCTCTACAAGTGCCAAAAGGTATGACAGTTGCAACTAGAGCTTCAATAATAGGAAATTATTTTAAACTTACAGCTGTCAATTTGGTATTCAGCAATTTCATTGCTGGCGAGCCCTAGCGAAACAGCAGCCTATTCCTTACAATAGTGTAAAAAAACAAAAAAACAAAATTGGTCGGATGTAAGTTCGGAGACATGCGCAGTCAGTTGGGATTTTTATATCCGGGCATTGCCGGATTTCATACGGTGGGGCTCTCAACGTCAGCTCCCGAATCCCTTTACGGTGGCCAGTTCACATTATCAACCCAGTTGATAAAACCATGCAAATTATCTTTTTAATACTCCCACCGACGCAGCACCACAGTTTCTTTAGAAACTTACCCCCTTTCATCG